>JAPDSC010135345.1:0-17382 GCA_026290005.1 Latrodectus geometricus | reverse complement strand
AAAAATTGAATAACCTATTCTTTTCGTTCACAACATAGTTTTTTAGTTCCTGAACTTGCCATACATTTAATTTATATTACTTTTAAGATTAGAGTGCATATCTTTTTTATCATTAATTACTATGCTTGTGAAAATAAGCATTATATATTTGATTTAATAAAATAAACATGAATTCTTGTTCTTAAAAATTCTTGTTTTTCACTAATTTTAATAGGTTTTAGAGATTAGGAACAAATCACCCATTTTTGTATAAGATCAATGTCTTTTTTTACACGTTTTTTTTTACCCGGCTTCTTCTGGAACCAATCTACCGTGTAAAAACAGACTTAGGTGTATATATAATATATACCAATAATTTAGAGAGTTTAATTGAAGGAATACCTAAATAATTGCATTAAAATTAGTTCCTGTAAAGGAATATTTGAATATATAAACTACAGTTCCTGTAAAGGACTGTAGTTTAACGATTAGTCAAATTTGATCAGTTTGATGATTTAATCCTTATTGAAACTCGCAGATAAGTGCAAGCAGTACTTAGAATTTAGACTAACTGTCTAAAAAAACTAGATAGTTCTAAATAACAGAGCACACGTATCGATATACCCAAAAGAAAATAATCTTATATACAGGATCATCAACTTCTGTTTGTTGTTTGTGCTTTGTGTAAGAAGGATTGGTTTTTTTATTGTAACCGTAGAGTACAGTTTCTCGACAATTGATTGAAGTTAGAAAAAACATATATCTGTATTTAGAAAGACTTTTAATAATTATAAGCCCAATAAGTGATAAAATATTCAAGATGCCATGAATCACATACTTGGACAAATGAAAAACGCAATGAAGTATTTTGTGCCAAACTTTTGTTTGTCACTTAATAGGAATTTGAGATTTATAGGGAGAAATCCATTTCATTTCCATATATAATTTGCAGGTCACCAATAATGAAAAAGCATAAAATAAACGAAAAATAGGTTTTAACATTACATAAATAGCATGGAATTAAGATAAAAAAGATTATATTTGATATCAGTTAGGATGTTTACAATCCATATCCGCTTAGGCATGCAGTCGCACAGTACTTGCATGAAAATTACAGACTGAGATGAGAAATGGATAACTTGTGCCATACTGTTTTCAAGTATATGCAATATTTTATCAGAAAATCAATATTGATAGCTGGACATTGGTGGCAAGCTTATCTTTCAGCAACCTAACACATATAAAACTGATGAGAGGTATGAAGCAGAACCAAATTCGAATATTCTCAATATCGAGGAAAGTTAGAACATGACGTGCAATATGTGCTATTTAAGCATCTTGTTGAAAGTTAAGGTTTATCTTTGCAAAACGTTATATGATGTGTAGGCTATAAGCAGTATTTTTAAAATTTAAGAAATGACCTTTCACATCATTATTAATTTAAACTAAAATGTAAATATCATGTATCCATGGACTCTTCATACCGACACACAAGGTATAGGGCATATGACGATATCAAATGAAATCAGATGACGAGGTTCTTTTCTGAGTTCCCAGATCTGTAAAAGGTCATTATATTTCTGCACTTTGAAACAGACTCATGATGATGACATTGTTCCTTTCCTGCCTTTTAATAGTCATCGGGCTCTACTAGAGTCACCATCTGTCAGTATGCTACATTTACAGGGAAATCCAAAGTGATAATTACCATGGTGATGGTAATTGCTGCTATAATAATGATATCATTGTATGAGCTTATACTAAATGTGCAGCAAACTTCTTTTTTTGACTTTTATGGTGTTGTATGGGTTTGAAAGGCTGCCTTTTATTAAATCTATCTGCTTTAGTGTTAATTATAAGACGTTGTGGAGATCCTGTATTCATTCAAAATAATCCTCAGCAAATCATTGATTCCTTGTTTACGTGAGAGTGGTTGGATTTGAGCAGATGCTAATATATCACGAAATGATAATCTAAATTTTTTATGAGAAACCATTCCACTTTTTTCAAGCTCTGAAATTTGCTGATAAATACTTCTCATTATGAGCAACATAATATGATATTTTAAAAAAATTCAGAACTTATAAAGTGATTTCAAAATTGAAAATAATTTTTTATGCTCAACCTTTAAGCTGGGCTATAGATGCATGTCTCTTTTTCTTTATCCAAATGTCCTGAAATGTTATTCATTTGGGTATTCCAAACTCGTATCTATTTTTTGTGATTTTCACGTTCTTTAGAATATTCTTTCTTCGTATCAATTTTAACCTCATTATAACAAAATTACTATTTGTAAAACTTCAATTTTTTCGGGCTATTGTATTTTATTTTTATTGCTATTGATTGGCAGTATTTTATTCTAGAAATTATAGTTAGTAAAAACGCTTGAATGAAAGGAAATTGTTTGATTTTTCATCACTATACCACTGTTGTGATGAAAAATCAAATAATTTCCTTCAATGAATAATTAGCAGAAATTTTTTCAAATCACTAATATTAAAGTCATTACAGCTATTTATTCTATATATCAAAATGCACAATGACCAGTATCTTTTTAAGAGTAGAACACCATGACTTTGTTTACTGAATTTTTAATACTCTTAAAATTTTTCATACAACTGAAAAGCACTAAAGATTATGCACTAAAAATGAGAAAATATTAATGGCTGAGTAATTTTGTGCTTATTTTACCTTTTTATTCTCACATATAAACGTGTTAAATTTACAAATGAGATGGAGTTTAAGAACATCTGAAAAACTTTTTTTTTTTTTTTTTTTGTTGAAGTAAATATTTTGAGGTTATTGTGGCAGTAAGGTGTTCATTCTTGTTACACAAGAATTTGCAAAAATATAAAAAATATTCACAATTTATCAAAAATGAACAATCAATTGAATAAATCTGTGGATACAATGTAGGCATCAAATAAGCCTTTATCTGTCTGCCTAACTACTTTAAAATCTTGAAATATTCATAATTAGTAATGGTTGAAAACAACCACAAAGATTTTCATTCTGAAGTTTATACTCTTTTTGTGGAAATTCATACTCTTTTTTTTCAATAATAAGTAATTCCAATAATACGACACAAAACTATTATAAATAACTTACCATGATGTATTTTGTCACATTTTACTGAGCTATTGTACTTTAATTTGGACATATAATCACCATCACTCACAACGCTGACGTTTCGTGGCAGCATCTATATTGCGATTACTCAGAAAGATTTAAGGCAAATAAATTACCTAAAAACTAAGATTTTCACAATTATTTCAAATTATTTCATGTCACTAATATTTGAAAAATGTCTTTTCTTAAAATGACCTTTATAATTCAATAAATCTATCAATTTCTAGGAAACAAAGTAGAAAATTTCAAATTATTCTTTTCTATAATCGTATTATTTAAATATAATTTTAAGCTTTAAATAATATATTGTAGATTATTTAATTTCTTTTCTTAAATATTATATAATCTTTAATATAAGGATATATTTAATAATTTCATGACAAACAAAGTTTTCGAGTTTCATTAGATATCAAGATTATATTCATGAACATTAAGATATCCTATTGTTTAATAATATGATATGGTACTGATAGTTGTAACAGTCAAAACATTGTGAGGAGTGCTCTATATTAATAGTGCCATACATTCGGGCAGAGAGTTTACCAAATGGATGTTCATTAATTTGGTGCCAATATTTGCAGCCTCAATCACAGCTCTATACTCTATTAGAACCTGAATGTCCATGACAACTATTCTAACCAATACATTCTGAATTCAGCAATCTTAATCGATGCAGTGGGGAAATATTGATGGAAATTGCTCTACTAGCTATCTAACATCAATTAGGAAGCCAGACGTTAGTAGGTAATCTGCATAGATTCCCTGAGTATGAGACATAATGTTTCAACATAATACTATTCTTAGAATCTTAGAATCTATCAAAGGCACAAGTAACTACCGACACATGTATTGTTATAAACAATAATTCAAAAGGTACAGATATAGTTCTTTGTATATCAGAGGAAAAATGTATTTATAAAATAAGCTTTTAATAATTAATCAAAAATGCAAATCAATGCAAATAACTAACAGAGAATATTAAATAGTTGTATAATTTATTAAGGTTAGCAAATTAAAGGCTTAATAATATGAAATGTCTTATGACTTAAAAACAATTATTATGATTCTTCTTATATTTATCATATTACTTTTTAATTTTGGAAATCGAAAGAAACGTAATTTTTTGTTTTTATAAATTAATAATATGCTTTTAAAAATACACTTATGTAATTTCTGTAGATATACCATCAGCATTTTACAATTATATCCTAGAAAAATATGTTGATGGAATTATTTTTATAGATATTTATACATTTAAAATTGATTTAAAATACTTCAAACTTACATAATTGTTTTCAGAAAAAATATGCATTTGAAACTAACTCTTTATAAAATATATAATTTATACTACTTTATATAAAATAGGTCTTCTTACAGTAATAGCTTTACTGTTTTAAGCGTTTAATGTTTCTGAAAAAGTTCAACAATAAATTGCAAAGTTCTATATATTGTATTTATATAATAATTAGGACATAGAAATATGAATCATGTTGTCTAACTATATAAGAATAAAACGTCCACCCTTTTCTTACACAGCTATTCTAACTTCCATAAGTGATGAAATACTTAATATCAAATGCGCGAGTTAATTAAAATGTATTTTCTTCAAAAAGAGAAAAAGTGAAAAGTGTAGTTGATATGAAGCTTTCCAATTATGTATTATTTTGCATGAGTTGAATGTTGTATACCATTTTTAATTGAATCCTCTTGGGTTGCGTTTTAATGGAATATTCTTTGGTCGTCAAAGTATTTCAATAATCTCGTCACATTTATTATAAATGAATTACACCCGGACTGTTTTTAGCAATGCATGCAAAGAGCTTCAAACCTCTTGCTTCTGCGGAAACTAGTTATCGATCGACAGAAAAAATAGATTGGATTTCTCGTTTGTCCAGATATAATATATTTAAATGTTTAAACAAGATGCCAATGTAAAAAAAAATGGAATTAGTTAAAAATAACAAGGGAGGCATTTTTTTTAATCGGATTACAAAATGTTTGTGTGGAACGTATAAAAATTATTAAGTAAATCTGAGTCTAAAAGAACTGTTACCAATTATTAGTTTTAACTAGAATATTTTATTTTTATATTAGTCAACCAAAACGTCCTGTCCATTTTTAGAATAAAACAAAAATAATAAGTGTTTCACACACACGCACACAGATATTGAATAAGTTTTATTGACTAATTTAATTCACATCATCATTTGTGACTTCTTGCCAGCGTGAACGCAATCAGTGTATTCTATTTTTAAAAATATCCCCTGAAGCCAAAAATTGAACTAGTGTTTGTATAATGTCTTCTTCATTCTTGAATTTTTTTACCCAGCAAAACATTTTGTAAAGACAGAAGTGATAATTGGTAGGGCTGGGTCAAAGGAGTATGGTGATGCAGCCAAATTTCCCATTTATCTCTAGGACTTTCTGACAAGTACCCAAAGCAGCATGTGGCTTTGCATTGTCATAAAGCAATATGATGTCTTCCCAATTGAACATCACTAGCTTTTTTTTTTCATAAAGTGTATAGTCCTCCATTGGCATACCGTATACACAACGTTCTTTTGTTCACGTTCAACTTCATTTCAGAGGTGAAGATGTTCTTGGTTCACAACATGCCCTTTTCCTTATGAGGTTATCATAGGTAATCTACTTTACATCTCCAGTTATAATCCAATCTAATAGGCTTTGGTTTTTTTCCGTACAAGCAGATATGTGAATATTATGATTTCATCATTCAAGTTTTTCTCATTTAACTTTCAGTTACTTACACACGAACCCTAGACTTTCGAATATGGTTCGAAATGGTATATTGGATTGAATCAAGGTTTTCCACAATCATTTAATTGCATATTTGCTAAGACTGATTATAACGAAATGGACAGAACTTTTCTCTAGACTTAAAATATTAAATGACACTATGTGAAGCTTAACAAAATAGTACAGCTATTTTAGAATTTGTATTCCAATTTCTTATTATTAGATGTTATTTGCCTCATTTATGTAGGGTTTTTAATACCTGTATCAATTTCATCATTTGTATATTTTCATTTGGAATAAAATAATATTTATCGAAATCAAATCATAAAACAACAAATATTTCTTAATAATATAAATATTTCACATATTAATTTAATTCTTTCAGATTTAACATGTTTTCACAACATCACAACAAAACTTTGCATTAATATATTGTCCAAAAATGTATTTATATGCTCCTATAAATCCTCAAGAAAATCAAACTTAAAGTTTTAATTTTTTTGGGGATGTTACATTTATATTGAATAATAAGATTACGCAGAAAGCATTTATTAGTTTCTTCAATGCTTTAATACTTTTTAAATTTTATGAATCTGTTGCTTTAAACGTCCTTATATATTTTTCTTTGATACCGTTCTTGCTTTATACATTTTCCATAATCAGTATCAGTTATTAAATATTTTTAATAGCTGATACTGATAATGAAAAATGTGTCATGCTAATACTATATTTTATTCAGAATTTCAACATTTCCGCTAAGATTGGTACCATTAAAAAATTATACTTTTTAAGCATTTTCTTTCGAATGATATTCATTAGTTATAATTGCAAGGATTACATTCAAAATTTTTACTTACCATAAAAATATTACGATATAGTAAAAATGTATGTATGAAGCATCAAAGCTAATTGCATTTATGAAGGAAATGGTAGCATACAACTGTTCTACGAATTCTTTTAAAAATACAAATAAGAAATGAAATAAAAAAAAAAAAACTGAAAGTTGGAATAAGTAAACAATATTTTATAAAAAATATATTTTCTTTACAGATATAATTTATTGCTCATAATATCGTGCTTACTCAAAAAACATTTTTAAAATTTAAACCTCACATATAATGTCTAACATTTCTCTGTTATTTAACATTAAAAAATATTTGACGATGAATGACTGTAAACAATCAGTGATTCTATTAATTTTAACAAAATGGAGATTTTTTTAAAAAACGAGAATACAAAAAAATGTTAAATACTTGAATCAATTATATGAATAGAAACAAAATTTCTTTTAATTTTCACTCTTGTTCATACTTTCAAATAGCGTTATATATATAATTTGATTATAGCTTAATAATTAAATATTGATAAATTGAAAAATATAGCAAACTAGAATTAAAAATTCTCTACTGGAGTCTATATAAGTTTGAAGCTATTAAAATCATAGGTATTGATTTCCAGTTCTGTTGTAAACAAATAAATATTTTGATTTAGAAATCAAAAATTAAAATGGCATAAGAGGTTATATTTCATAAATGTTGTTCACAAGCACTAACAGAAAATTTCTAATTTTCATGCAGAGACACTTTGTAATTCTGTTAGAAATATACAAAGTATTTATTGTTTCTTAATGTTGTAAAATGTATTAGTTCTTAATGTGCTTAATTCTAAATAATGTTTTCTTGAATAACGTGAATTAAAATTTAAAATAACAATGATAGACATGTTCTCATTTATTTGCTTTATACAATAAATGATAATATTTTCTTTCAGTCAGTAATAATGTAAGTATTTTTGCAATAAAGAAACATATTATGCACACCTTATTTATTGATTCTGAAATATTTTCAAGTGTTTTGATAGTCAAGACAATTATGAACACAAAATACAAACTCATTATAACTTCTATAGCTTTTAATTTTATTAAGCAAAATGAAAATTAAAGAGATATGTTAATCAATATAATATAACGCAAAATTGCACTGCAGAATGGCTTTCTTTTGTCTTTCATTCAATTCAATTAAATTATAAAAAATAATTTTAATCACATTTTACTTTTTACACTGTCAGTTTTTAATTATTGTGGTGTGTAAATTTAAAAATGTAAAAACTAAAAATGCTTGTCTTTAATGCATTACAGTCCTAGGGAAGTAATGAAAATGTGAATATAATAAATACTTTATTTCAAATCTATGTTAGTAAGAAAACTAATTACACTGACGTTTCTCAGATAATGAAACTCACCTTCAAACCGTAATCGGAACTTCCTAATTATGCTGGAATATTGATTAAAATAACGTTTTAATTTAGTCTTCAACGAATATAATTAATTAAACGGATTTTACGAGAAAGGAACCTTCACCATGACAGTTTAAGCTATTTCTGTCCTTAATTTCAATAAAGAGTGACCGTCTAAAAGTGTCATTAGTAAAATTCAGACATTAGACTCTGTCTCTTCTGAAACCATTGCCAAATCAGATTCATATACCACTACAGCTACCAAGGAAAACTTTTCCTTTTGAATAAACCATGTTGGCGTGATTCGACCCACTAGAGAAGATTAATTAGATTTGAGATTTGGAAAGTCACAATAACAAATGAACGTGGAAAGTTGAACGTTTGAATGGACTTCCAACGTGGCTAAATTTTTGACGAAATGATAAGCATACATTTGCTCCCTTTTTCTGTGCTATTCACGCAAGAAATAATGGCATGGTTGCTCATTTTTATTCTTTGAAACAACTCGTTCTTAAAATAAATATATTTATTTTGCATTTCCTTGAAATGTAAATAATTATGATTTGTTTCCTATTTTTATGGAATCTTCCAAAACATGAATAATAATTTAAAAAATGAAAAAAATCTGAAAATGTATCTTTTCGTTTTATTAATCAATTCTAAAAACCTTTTTTAAAATGAATTTTTAATCATTTAAAGAAATATTTCCATAATAACATGGGAAAATAATTGAGAGAATTATTTTAACTAAGAAAAATTTTTATTCAAAGTACACAAGTTGTTTTAAAGGGCGTTTATATTTCTAAGGGACATTTAAATGATGAACAAATTTTTTTCCAAAGGATTATTATTAAAAAATTGTGATATTAGAAAATGTGTTACTAGTATTTTAACCAATTTCTCAGTTACTGAAAATATTTAATCGATAATATTCTAGCTCAGAGTTAAATGAATGATATTTAAATTAAATGAATTAGAATTCTTTTGAGAATATGAAATTAAATTATTTTATTACAAAAAACTAATAACATTATGCATGTAAAAATGAAATTAATGTATTTTATTTAAAACATGTATTTAAAAATTGAAATATCACTTAGATTTTCATTAATCTAATTAAATGTTTCAGTAGAAAATAGATTTAATGTTAGTAAATTGTATGAAAAACCGATAATTACTTAAAATTAGTTGAGCATTACAGATTATTGAAAAACCTTTTAGTATTATAATCAGTGAATACAGCCATAAAGAAAATCTTCATGATTTCCTAATTATTTTGATAGAAAGTAATGTAAATTTTAATGAAAATCTTACTAACTTGTTTTACTAATTTACTCATAGTATATTAAATGTGTAAATATTTTGTATTTAAAAACATCTGTTTTGAATTAAATTAGATAACCACTTTTAAAACCCATCGAATGAGATTTTTTTACAAGTACTAGATTTTGAATTACAGAATTTTTCCTTAATTTTATGCTTAAGTGATTTTGCTAGTTTTCGTTTTCTAATCTTTATTATCTGTGTTTATTACCTATTACACAGAATGGACAATAAATATTTTAATAATAAATTATTTAGCAATTCGATGTTACCCGAACTCATTTTTAAGGACATTCTTTTTTATTGAAGACCAAAATCTGTTATTGATATCAGTCTTAAAATTACAAAATAAATTTTTCGCTACACAGTAAAGAAGAGCGAAAGCAAAAAATTTTGTCATGTTTTTTTCCAAGAAAAAGAGTGCAAGGTGAAAGATCTCAAAATCAAAATTCATTAAAATGAAACAAGTGGTTGCTAACAAGAGGAGACAATACTCAATGACCTAATGGACATTGTTCTTCATTGATAATGTTCGGCATTTAATACCAGCCTCCTGTAGAACTAAAGCAAATGTATGCTACGTATCTGATTTAGTTGGACTAAAGCACATGTATTCTACGTGCACGTCTGTCAAGGTTGATCTGCCTGCTATCTGCTTATCACATGTAAACAGATCTATCAGATGGTAAATTAACGAGGCAAAAATTAAAATGACTTTCAGTAGTCTTTGGTTGATGGATAATCCACTATGTGGAGTAAAATAGATGATATTTAAAGCACATCAAATTACTCACTCAATATTGAATCACAGTTAGTAAGGCCATCAAAATTCATTATCTTGTTATAACATTTTTATTTGCAAGGATGTCAACGAGACATTTCTCTTCAAGTAAAGAAGATAAAATCCAATTCATTTCCATTAAGAAGCTTGAAGCGGGATCATCAAAATTTTAATAAGGCTCTTTTGACTGATGGTTTTTAAGGTAAATGTTCTCATGTTTGGGCAGAAGGAATGTATAGGTTTTTGCTTACAATTTAATTGCATCTTGAAATCTTTGGTATAATTCTTGCTTTAAATTTGAGTTTTTTCAAGTTAAAATGTTATTCGATACAAAATAATCACAATTTGACAAATATTCAATTATATAATGTGAAATATGCAGTAAAACTTCTACATAATATTATAAATATACAATTATAATATATAAAAGTGTTTAAAAATACTCTGAAGTAATAAAACAATCCTTTATGCTTTATGGCTGAGATTTATTTATGAAAAAATGTTGAATTCATAACTTCATTTCGTGATTACAAATTCACATTAAAATATTTTGTTTCATACTAAAAATTATAAATGTATTTGATATTAAATTATTTCAAAATAACAAACAACGGTAAAAAGACAAATAATAAATAAATTTTCACTATTACAAGATATTAGTGAAATAACAAGCATTAAGCAACAAATATTTTAAGGCTATTTAGCAAAAAGTTATAGAGATATATATATTTATTGAGCAATTTTGCAAAACTTTTGTTGAATAGTAAATAGAATTCAAAATTTGTTGGCATTTACCTCTATTTTTTCTAAATTAAGTAAAAATAGAAAAGCTTATTAATTGGCATGCATTCCACGACAATACTTTTTCCGGCATTATAATATATGTGAATATTTTACACCTCAGTGTGACATTTCACGTCACGTTTCTTCATTACACACCCTTTCAAGCCATGCTTGGTGAAATTAAACCCTCCGACATTAAAACTATTATTTACAATGTTGCGGCGTCAGGACTGGTAACAATGCGGTTGACTAATTTCCTGCAGGATGTTTCCCATTAATTGACTCCGACTGAATAAAAGATTTTCAGGTTTTAACTCCATGGTAAGGCTTGTTAATCATGCTCCCGCGGTACGAGAAGTGTTGATATGCATGTAGAAACTTTAGTGGGAGGAGGATGCTGGGAAAAGGGTTGAAACAGTTTGGTTTTCTGGAAAGAATAGAATGCATGAATGTCATTTTGTGGAGTTTGCGCTATATATTACCATTGTTGAGAATGCTGAATCTGAAAAGGTAGATTTAAAAATGCATACTTAATTCATAATAATTGCCTTGAAGGCATTGGGTTAAATTTCAACCACGCGAAAAGATATATTAGTGGCAATTTACATTCCGCAGTTGATGTTCAATTATGTGAATGTGAAATATAAATTTATTTAATAAAGATTTTAACATCATTTTTGTTATAAAATTAAAGCAATATGGCTATTTTTAAGTACACATTAGGTAATTTAACTTGCAAAAATAGGCACATAAAACTATAATTTTTAAATATTCAAAAACTAAATTTCTCTATTTTGAGACATGTTTTCATACTATTGTAGTGAAAATATTGTTTTAAAAGAAATTTAAAAATTACTTTGTTCTAGGAATGTATGACATTTAACAAAAAAAGCATTGTTTAAAATTGAAATAACTTAAAAAGAACTAATTCTGATTTTTAGGATTGATTTATCTAAATATAATTTGTTTTCAACAGCTTAGTAATTAATAGTCAATTTTAAATGTAAGGAGATAAGCATTGGCGACAAAATAAATCATATGGTAAACATAAACATCAAATATTTCTTCATTTAATCACAGTTTTTAATTCATTTCATTTAATCACTAACTTTAAAATTGCATTTTAAAAAGTATTGAATGAGAGTTGAGTTATTTAAAAAAATGAATAAAATATATTTTAAGAAAGTTAAAATGTCAAGTCATAAGTTTAAGTACATATCTGACATGAAAATATTGTAGATTTCTCTTTTATATAATTGCATGGTATAAAAGAAATTTCTTAAAAAATTACGTCTTGTTTATAATTATTTTAGTTGATTTTCTTTAATCCTTGCATTTAAAAATGTTGAACTTTTATTAACTCAAGCAATCCTATCATAATATAAAGAACATGAAATTATTATTAGCGATTAATGTATCTGATAAATATGAATATTCAAAATAATATATGAGAGACTGATCAAGGCCAATAGGAGTTTTAAGCAAAATGACAGGGAAATTTAAATATTTAAGAAGTCATTGAGGTACAACCATAAACATCTGATATTCCTAAGTTAATAACTGTTTATCGATTTTTTCTATCAAAGCAGACATATATCAAATTGTATCTGAAAGTATTTTTGGATAATTAGCATATTATATTTCTTTTGTAATGAACTATTCAACCTATATAAAAGGTGAAGTTTATGTTATTATTGCTGATCCAACTGGTGCAAACTAACTTTAATTAAGACATATATTTTTTGAACTATCTCTTCCTTATTTCAGATTTAAAAGAAAAATTTATCTATAAAAATTTGTTAATCGAATGCATTATTGATAAGATTTAAGGGTAATAATTTCTTTTTAACAGTTATCATACATTAGGATAACTTGTATCAGAATTATTTACAGAAAACACTTCATTTAATGATTTTATTAAGTATAATCACCACTAATATTAAAACATTTAGCAAATAATATTATAAAATATTAAAATGAATTTAATTTCAAAAACATTCTCTAAATATGGTAACAATAATATATTATGATTAAAAATTACTTAAGATTAAGGAAACTTACAACAATTAGTACGCAAATTTTGAGTTAAATAAAATATTAAAATCAGTACGATATATTGCATTGAGTTAATCATTCATTATTTGTGGTTTTAGGATAAATAATAGTATTGGTTTTTTAAGTCAATGAGATACACCCTAGTATTTTTCTTTAAATATTAAAATACTTACCCTATGAAATCTGTTAACCAGAATTCATTAATAAACTCTATTTTTACGAACTATCTTTTTTCTTGAAATGTTTTAAGATTAAAAGAAGTAAATTGATTAAGATTAATTTTATATGCATTCTGATATTTTAGTAAACATTTCAATACCTTAACTACATTTTTTTAAATTTTAGTATTTTAAAATTACAAAGATTATTATGTGTCCAGTAAGTATGTTTATTCTATAAATTCTTTAATACAGTTTTGAAAAACATTCCTAGAATATTTCATTCTAAATACATCCTATCTAGTGTCTCTTATTCGTGTTTTACACTTAAACTTAATTTGGTAGATATTGATACCTTTGGATAAACCACCGTGGAATTTTGTATCTAAATTTCATTATTATAGAATTGTTTCTTCAGATAAACAATTAAAGACAGTTAGTTGTGTACCCAATCTCGATTTGTAGATATTCCAATGCCTTGGGCTTATTGATTTCCGAATCCATAATATTCAAATACGCAAAGCAAATAAGATTTAAATAATGATAGATGTGTATGAAGTAGAATTAATTTCAAGCGATTATTTACACAAATTAAATAATTCAAAATGCTTAAGCAGTTGCATAGTTGGTAATAAATTGATGTCAAACAGACACCAAATGTCTGGTTAAGTGTTTACAAACATGTTATTCATAGCATATAATGTATTAAAAATATATCTTTTTCATGTGATGTTCTGAAAAAAAAAACATTTTTCTCTAGTCAAAACTTTTTAAATTCCATAAAATATTTAGTAACTGCTTTTATATTTACTATATAAACCTATTTTGACTAAGTTATATCTAAGTAAATACTACTCACTAAAGTTTCTATATACTCTTCGAGATGCACGTTTTCTTTTAATTTTATTTATGCACCATCCATAACATTTTCTTTCCATATAGATTTGCTTCAAAATTTGTTTTCATCGTCATTTTTCTTCAACAACATCAAATTTTGAATGGTTCTTCTTTGATCTTAGTTTACTTTATTTTTAGTGGAAGAGAGGCTACTGAATAAGTAAAATACATGAAATATGCAATGTAGATATTCTTTCAAAGTACAAATGGTTTGTGCTGTCTTTGCCAGAGCACTTCTTTCCATCCATTTGAAGATAGAAATGTTGAATAATGATCTCCTAGGGCACAGCAGTCAAAGTATCTTTGATCTTTCAAGAACAAATTCTAAATTCATTTGCATATTACGTAATCAAAAAGCAAGATTCAATTCTTAAAAACCTACCAATGTGAAAAGGAGAAAGAATTTGACACTCCCTGATGCACGCAACTTCTTCACCAAATAGATTTTAAAAGAAGGCAGCTTCATTTGTTCTTAATACTTTAAAAGAAATTTCCATTTTTTTCAGAAAGTAGAAAAATGTGATAATATTTTAGTGGTGTAGGGGAAAAATGTTTTTCTTATAATGTATGATTTGAATTTAAGAATGAATTAATTCCTATTCAAATACATAAAAAGATTCATTTCAAAAATATCAATCAAATTGGAGTTATGGGAATGAAAACATAATTGAATAAATGCCTTTTCGTAAATGCATATATACATATTTCCAATATTTAAATACATCAATAAACATTTTTCCAGTCTGATTCAGTTTATTTAAAATATATTAAAATGCCTATTATAGCTACTTGATGCTGATTATTAGTTGCATGAAAAATTAATTTGTCACAATAAATATTCATTAAAAACATTGACAGTGTGATAATATATGTAAATATATCAGTAGAGATTAAATAAGAGAGTAATTGTGAATCAAATATAGCGGTTATGTAGTTTTATGAAATGACTACTACCAGAAAAATTAACATAGGAAATGCAAACAAAAAATAATAAATTCTATTTTCCATTTTAATTAAAAAATATTGTTGATAAAAGATACAATCTTCGAAAACTTGATTTTATAAATAAAAAAAAAATGTGTTTTCCTTCTAAATTTTTGTAAACATTAATTGAAATCATATTAATAGAACCAACGTTTTAGTGCCTTCAAAATTTATTTTGACAGCATAATAGTTTCATAAATATTATTCAATGTGAACCTAAAATAATTTGTAAATATTTATGAATAAAACTATTTTTCTAGAGAATTATTATTAATAGAATATAATCTAGTTATCAGTGCTTTCCTAAATTAAATTTTCATTAATTTCAAATGTATTAAATTAAAAATTATTAAACTTATCATATTAAAAATTATAAATCAAGAATTCCAGGTTATAATAAAAAGTTGTAGGCTTATTCATTGACAGAGATGCACAGAGCTTTCGGCAACTACCGGAGTCTCTTTGAGGCTATAGCTCTTTTAATCACTTTTTCAATTTCCTGTACTTTCTAGATATTGTTCAGAAATATTAGGTATATAATACTTTCTGTTTGACTAAAATAATTAGGAAAATCTATATGCAACTGAATAAAAGATGAAGCAAAACTTGACAGTGCAAGCGAACGAACTTAATCTAAATATCACTAGTCTAGACAACAGGTAGACATGCAATTCCCAGAGAATATCAGTTGATATCATATTTTCAATTCATGCAAATGCTTAAATGGTTCATCATCTATGAGATTCTTAATTTTTTTTAATTAAAACTTTATTATTATAAATTAATTAAGTATAAGTAAATAAGTTTAATTAATTTAATTTTCTAATCGGTTTGACGAAATTTTTAACCAATTTGAACAATAAGAAAGAAGACATTAATATTTATTAATTAAAACTAATTTTTGATTTTGTACTACACGATATCAACTTTGGATAATTCAAATAATTTTATTTATTCAACAATACAAATAAGTTAGAAGATATATATTTTAATCATGTTTCTTATAACATGTAATTATTAATATATATATACATATATACTTAAATAATTAAAAAAAACTAACTTCAATTTGTAAATGTATGATAATTTTCAGTAATATGCTAGATGTATTTTTTGATAATTATTGACAGAATAAAATAATTAATATCTTAGACATACAATGATAATTTCTATGCAATTTGAAAAAAAAGCGATTTTAAGCAAAATTAATTGAAGAATTCACTGCAAATGAAATATGTAGTTAAGAGCTATTATGAACTATCTGGCAAGTGGGTTACTGACAAATTTGTAATTAACTATGAATGATCATCTCATGCAATTTACTTGCATGTTATGGTATGTATAGTCTAATTCCTAATATATAAACAATCATAAACTTACACAAAATATAAATAATTGAATTGTTGTCATTTATAGATATCTATCCCATATTATTTGGCTGACAAAATTAATCATTCTTTGACTTAAATATATTTTATTTAGTCAAAACTAATTTAAATTTGATTTTGCATTAAATTATTTTACATAATAGGTGCTAAAAATAAATATGATTAAATAAATAATTACGGTATTGGCTGACATATAACACTTACTCATTACTTCGAAAATAGGTTTGAAAAACTGGTTGCACCTTATGCGTTGATATTCAGTTTTGATTACATTCATTTCTGGAAATCTTCTTTATTCGGTTGTATGTGACTTTTTCCTGTTTTCTTGTGAAATGTGGAAATATTGCGGGGTTCAGCAGTAGTAAATTCAGTGAAAAGCATGCGCTGTTATCAACTATCATATCTTGGTTAATTTAAAAGTTTCTTTTTTTGTGAATAACTTTTAAGTTTGTTGACTTCTCTGTTCAATGTTTTTGAAAAATTTCGCGAGTTTTAGCTTGAAACCAATGTCGTTAATGCTAACACATAGCATATGAGTTACGAGTTACATATGGGAAAGAATAATATAATAGGATTACAGACAAGAATTTCGGGGTACCACTAATTGAAAAAATTATTAGAATTTATCTGAATTAGATAGAAGATCTAATTGACATTTAGCGTAACCTATGCAATCTACATAAAACAGAGGCAGTGGTTAAATATTTACAGAACTATGTAATAAGTAATGACTTGTATGTTGCAGAAGACAATCTGCTGTATAAATAAGTATAAAGTCCCAGATGCTGATTAAAAAGTTGGTTCAAGTGATTCTTCATTTAGCTCTGGACATAAGAGTCTGAATTTAAATGAAAAAATTTTAAAAGTCGTTATTTCCTTGGTAAATTGGGTATATAATACCCAATCTATCAGG
>JAPDSC010135332.1:0-23227 GCA_026290005.1 Latrodectus geometricus | reverse complement strand
TTATAGAACTGTAATTCATTACTATGGCAATAAATGCATCATAATATATATATTTATATATATATATATATGTGTGTGTGTGTGTGTGTGTGTGCCTTATTAGAACAGAGAATCGGAATTCAAACTCATTATTTTTATATAATAAGAACGAAGAAAATGTCTGAAAATTAGTTTTCATAAGCTTATAATATAAGTAATTAATGTAATCAGTAATTAATTTTTATAAGAATTATTTCTTGATTATATTATCAAGAACTTACACAAATTTAAAAAAAAAATACTTTTAAACATAACTAACATTTCTTACCTTAATTGTTGCATTTCTAAACTACTACAATGTTCACTGCATAACAATACACTTCCTAAATTCCAATCTTACCAAATGTATATACAAATTTACATACATTTCTACACATTTTCATGTAAATAAACTTTATAGAAGTGTTTCATTATATATATATATATATATATACTTACTTACACACATACATACTTACATTTGTTACTTTAAAAAAATCAAAAATCTTTATTAAGAAAGTTTTATATAAAAAATATCTATATCATATGTATTAAAAACAATATTTATCACATAAGTTGAATATTTTAAAGAAGTTATAACTTTTCTCATTATCCCCCTACTTGCGCAACTTACACAACAACAAAGCCCTCTAGCAGACAGATTTAAAACTCTTATATAAAAAAGATTTAAAAACTTTTTTCCCAGTTAATTTTCCAAGAAATAAAGCCCCGACTACTAAATGCCAGTAATAGGGCAATTTTGCCTTAGGACAATCATTTTTGCAATGTTCTTCGATTTTTGCTTGAACAGTGATAAATTGCTGTGCCTTCGGTGACAATCCATTATGAAGCTTAAGTGAATTTTCCCGCGAAACAGCAATGGGATAAATCTCTTTCCATCAATTTCTGATGGAATGAACAGAATAAGCCATAACTATAGCTCTAAGATCTGCATCAGATTAAATATCTCTACTTATGTCTCGTGTCACGTTTATTCGATACAGAACAACTTGTAGGAAATAAATAAATTTAAGGGTTTAAATAATGCTTTCCTATAACGATTTATTTTAAAAAAATATTTATTGTTTACTTTATAAGGTAGGTCAAACAATAAACTCAATAAGAAATTTTTTTATTATTATTTCTAAATCTGCTTATAATATACATAGATAGATAAATAGATATGCAATTAAAATTTTATGCAAGTTATAATTTATGCATAACATAGAAATAGCTCCTAGTATATATAACGACATTATATACCAGAAGCTGTTTTTCTTCATTGATGTATGTGCATACAATGTCATCAATTTTTGTTTCCTGAAATTCGTCAAATATTACTGGCACACAAATAATTTTGTTTCTTAATTTCTTTAGGTGTAATGTGCAAACGATACCAAAATTTTGAAAAAAATATATATTTATATTCTTTACATTATATTTTGAATTTTATATTCCCACTTTTGAATTTTATATCCCCATATTTTATTATTCCACTCAAAATATAATATATACCAACGATCTAAGTTGCATCGTTAAAAATAATCAGAATTCCACATCAGGATAAATTATATTGTATTTAACATTTAACATAAAGGTATTTTGTCAATTAATCAATTGATCATTGCAAATCATAATTACATAACAAATCATAATTAAAAAAATCAAGGATAAAAATGGTGCATAAAGTGTTTTTAGAGTTACATCCCCTTATTACAAATTCTCAAACTATTTCTATTTTAGAATGAAAAAAATTTCCATAATTTATTTTTACAGTGCTTAATATTTTTCTTTTTCAATATTGAATAATTTCTATTGTTTAGATATTAATTTTTTCCGTGAATATATATTGCTTTTTTTGAACCCTGATTTCATTCTTGAAAAGATGTGGTATTATCAAATTGAGTAATAATTAAATTCTATTATTTAATAAAAAAACTACTCAACTTTTTACAAACTTTACTCAACTTTTTACAAAGCAAGTATAAACTCTAACATCTTAAATTTCTAATCAACCTTTTTCAAGTTTTAAATTCAAAATTCAATTTTACAATAAAATACATTTGGGAATTTAATCATTTAGAGAATAAACTTGTGTTTTTAAAATTCAAGTTAACACACAGAAATCATTTCATATACAACCAAAACGACAACTCACTGATTCTACAAAAAGAAAAAAAATTCCAATACAAGAAATAAATATCTTTTCCACACTGATAAAACAAATTAATAAAATAAATATATTTAAATGTGTCTCCGATGTTGTTACTAATCTATAAATGCCCTTTTTGAACAGACCACTCCGCATACAAGGGTGAAAGTACGACTTTGGCTCATAGATGGCACCACCATTTGGGTCATCCAATTTTAGAGATTGAAGCCAGAAAAGACCCATAACTGGCTCTAACCATCCTCAAAGGTATTAATTTGGAATGGGAACATTTAAGACATTGCCACCATGATATACTTTACGTGCCCCAGTCGTCATTAGTAAACACGACGCATCTTCGAATAAGACGGAATTTGAACTCTCTTCCTTTCGATAACAGGCCGACTCTCTAACAAACCAAGCCACCCTCAACTCATGCAATAAAAATTTCAATTTAACATATTAATAATTATTAATATCGTAATAATTAAAAATTTGAAACTTAAATTACTTTTTCTAACCTCAAAATATTTTAGAATACTTGCTTATTGTATTGCCACAAAATTATTAATTTATGGTTTGCTTGTCAAAGAGGTTGCACGAATTATTTAAAAGTGCATGTATATATGCTAGCAAGTTGTTTTTAAAAAAGTAATCATTCGTATATAAAAATTTGAAAATATAAAAATACAAGTAATGATAAATATTGAAAGGGATCTGAAGTATGTAGCATGCGTATAAATTTACCTATTTTATTCATAAATTAAAACAATCCTGAATTGAGATAGATACATGTATTACGTCAGCATTTTCTATTAGTAAGATTGATGTTATTCTATATTATTATTGGTAGAATTGAGAAGAAATCAATAATCTTTTAATTACATTAAAAAAGCTAAATATAAAGGATTCCAGTTTATCTTTATGCTTATTTAACTGTAAATATTCTCTATAATCTTAAATTCATAATCGAATTTTAACCCTTCTTTGCATAATGGTGGAAATTTCCATCATAACCTATAATGCCCAAAAATTATATAAAAGAACAAGTTCACTTTAAGTTGATCGTGTTTGGATACCTTTTTAATGTCCATTGCATAAAAAGAAACATAGCTGTCAAAAATAAACAAGTGTCGTTATCAGTGCTTAAAGTTGTCTCATTCCGCTGTTTGTTGTAGTTGCAATAAACGTATGATTTCGTTTATAATTTTGTTTTATTATATTAGAGTTTCTATTGCTAAAAAATTGAAAATGAGTGGAAGAAAGGTTTGTAACACGTGTTTCTGTTATTTTCCTCTTTTATTTCTATTTAGTACTGAGCTAATGATCGAACTTTGGATGATGATGGAAATTTTTATCATATTGTTTTTTGCTAAATTTATACTATAAATATATACTAAGATTTTTTTTAACCATTTTTCCTTTAATTTTGAACATGAATTATATCAACTTGATTTATTTCACCAATAAAGAAAAAAATCATGCAAAGAAGGGTTAAATTCATAATCTAATTTTAATCTTAATTTTAGATTTAATATCGGAATTTGAAATTTAATTTAAACAGCTCTTTAGCTAGAGTTGTATGACTGATTTAAATTTGATTTTATCAAACCAAACAGTGATAGTAAAAAGATTACTTCCTCCTATATTTTTTTATGTTTCAATTTCCATATTTTTGGCAGAAAACTGATATTGATTGCATTTTCCTGGCTTTATGCGGGAGCGTCTGTGTGGAAACAACTTGTGATTTTATATTTAGAGGATTGTAAAGCAAAATCTACATTTTTAAGTAATTATAACATTATCCTTTTGTGATGGTTTTATTTTCTAGTAAATATAATTATTTAAATTGTAAAACAATTGAGAATATTCAATGAAAAGCATTTCAAGCATTCTATTGGAGATATGAAACGTTTTATTCCTGTTTTTACTTTACGTTTGAAGTAAAATATTTTATTAACTTTTAGCTCTCTCTCACATTCAGTTTCTGATATTGTCTGCTGGTAGACTTTTTTTCTAAAGTTTTGTTTCTATAAGTTTTTTTAGGCAACGGGAACTTCATACGAGCTGTTTTGTTCAAAATTTCAAGAGTCTGGCTTGGTATTCCATATGGCGATGGTGAGATTTTCCGCTTGAAGGCTTTTACTTTAAAGACCAATTTCGGCGATGTCTTCACCTCGGTAATTTCTTTTTCTTGTTTTTATTCCTTTTATTTACAGAGATCTCTGAATTGTTTTGTCCTAAAAAATGTTTCAAAATTAAATGTAAATGTATCGTCACTATGAAACTTCAAAATTGTATTATGGGCTGTTTCCTGTTGAATGTTCTTGTAAGAAGCTAAAGATAAAAAAGGAAGTTTCCTCCATTGCGTCTTCATTTGAGAGTGTGGTGAGTACATATTATTTTTCTCTTTAACAAATTGACTGCTTATCACGTGCTAGCACGTGGCGTGGCGATATTTCTGAAGAGCCAATCACAAGCCAGCGCGTGATGTGTAGTAATGTCTTAGTAGCCAGTCACGCGCTGGCGCGGAATCCATATTTGATTGTTCATTCTCTAGTTTATCTGGCAATGCTTGTAGGGTATTTCTGCTGGTATTGGCATGGAGATATGATTAGAAACTATCTGTAAATATTTAATTTACAGATATAAAATAGTAATATTTCATTAATAATTTTAAATCATATTTCCAATTATTAGTATGTTGGCTTCTGGGTACAATCTACTTCGATGTCAAGGCATTAACTATCAACCCCATCTCCAGAGACTGGCAGTCAATGTGTTAATGGATTTGATGAAGCCGAAATGATCTACTGTTACTGGGTACACCACTATACAATCACAACTTCCTCTAGATTTTACTTTCAAGTTAAGTAGAATTTAGAACAATCTAGAAAACATTTTTCACCTTTTTCTTAGAAATTAAATAAGTTGCTTTTTTAAATCATTAGAATGCTTTTGAGTTAAGCATTTTTAGGTTTTATTCTTGATTTCGTTCCTATTTTATATTTGTATTTATAAAAATGTTATACTTTCGATTTCGACATTAAACGAGAGTTAGGCGTAGCGCCATTTTTTTTTCAGGTAAAGTAGAATTTTTATAAATTTCCCTGCGTAACATATTTTCTTATAAAAAAAATTTTCAACGGCCGGCACTAGTTGACTAACTTTTCGCCACAAAAAGGCCGGAAACTGCTACTGTATTTAGCGTTACACGATAGGCACCTGTGAACCAAGTCACGAAGGCGAGTAGCATTCCATACGTCACACCACCACATACCCGTTTAAAGAGTGGTCCACATTCCTCCCTCATCTTAAGAGAAAGGACAAGGAAGCAGGAAGCATAGAGAGAAAGAGAAAGGAAATGTGTCCATGTCCAAACCCAGATTAGAACCCGGGACCAACAGCCTAGGAGTCAGGAATGCTAACTCCACAGCCATCGGTCAGCTTCTTATAAAATGTAATTATATTTCTCTATTTTTCCATATATAAAATAAAAAACATTTAAAAATAACCTCGTCTTGCATCCTTTTCCTGAAATTGTGTGTGTGTGTGTGTTTTTTTTTATGTAAGTTTTATAAAAACGCGTTTTGGCCATTACAAGTGTAACTATGACTATGATATGAATTCTTTTGAAATTAGGATATCATCATTTAGCATGGAAATCAAAGATGAAAGATAACTAACTAATCTTTTTTTTTTTTTTTTTTTTTTTTTTTTTTAGAATCTTTCTCTCTCATTATATTTAGTTGTTAATGAAAATAAACCTTAAGGATACTCTATCTTTTTACTTAAATATTTGTTCCAAAAAAAAAGGATTCAATAACCAAGTCCACCAAGAGCTCGAATGTCAAGAGAATCAGTTTTTTTCTCAGAAATGTGATGTCGAGTTGATAATTTTTATTTTCAGAGACTAGAATAAGTTGTTAGTATAATTATCTGACAACTATTCCATAATCCATTTGAAGTTAGGGCTTCCTGTTTTGGACAACATGCTAACGACGAATTCAACACCTAAAATAAATGTTTCTTGAATCTTACCTGAACAGAGAATCATTAAACCAGACTTGCTTTATGTCTATGAATCTTTTTGGCTAATTTTTTGATTAAGAAAGGCTCAAACATTTTACCTTCCATCAATAATTTTATACTGCAGAATTATTCGCATAATTAAATTAAAAAATTAGGAAACACTAAGGAAGTTTAAATACTTATCATGACATAAATATATATATATTAGGTTGGGGAAAAAGTAATCCATAATTTTTTCGGTAGACGTCTGTAGTGATCGATATCTCGTGAGGTATCTATCAAACAATTTCACATTTATGCTCGTTGGAAAAAAGACATTTGACACTGAAATATTCTCTTGCGGCTTTTTTGTTTGATTCATTCAGTTACGAGTACAAGGTTTTAAAAATGGAAGACAACAAACAGAAAATTCGATACATTTTCGTTTTTCCCTTATAACGGCGAAAAAGACAGCCGGGTGGCTAAAATTGTGAAAGGTGTTTATCGTTCTATATAAGACTGTAACAACCAGTTACGTACAATTTTTGTTTCGACGATTCCGTTCGGGTATTTTTAATTTTAGAGATGCACCTCAAATGTGGATACAGCATCGTCGAAAATGTCTATAAAATATCAAAAATGATCGAAGTTAACCGCATGTCGGCAATCGTAACGCGCAAGACCTAAGAATCTACATGAAAGCTGTTTCAAACCTTTTTACAAAGTGAATCCAAAAGAAGTTGCAGAAAGTTCACGTAAAAATAATGGATTTCTTTTTCCCCAACCTAATATATCCTCTACTTATATGTGGAAGAATTCATCTCAGATATATCAATCTCATCTCGTAACTCTACATGAAAATTCAAAGAGAATAATTGCACTTGGCGTTTTAAAATAAATAGAAATATTTAATTTAAAAAAAAAATCTAGATATTCGTGTGGGTTTGGTATTAAAATTAAATTGTATATTACTTAAGATATTAGTTTAAATTGAAACAAAAAACAAAATTATTGATATACTAGCTGTTCCCGTTCACACGTATCTGTGATTGAACAAAAAGGCAGTTTTGGCACCTCAAACATAATTTATTAATGATCAAATGTCAATAACAGTTTTGCAAATCGTTCAGAAGATTTATCTTGCAATTGAACACACATATTGATCTTTAAAGATATTTTCTCCACATACCGCCATAACATTGATGATTTGAGGCATGCGTTCAATTCATGTGCACGTGTAGAACGTGGTATAACTGGTAGAATTTGTCGAAAATCACCAGCTTGCAAAATGAGTGTACCACCATAAAACTGTTCATTTCCTCTCAAATCTTTTAATGTGCGATTGAGTGCTTCCAATGATTTCTTGTGTGTCATGGTGCATTTATCCCCTTATTATAAGCTGACATGATCTTAGTATTTTTCTTGTCCCAGACTACAACTCTTGTTTGATATCGCATTTATAATTGTATCATATGCTGTTTTTGTTCTAATACCAATTTCGGCAGATTAGTTCAAACTAATGATAGTAATTGATTTACATTGAAGTGTGTTTTTCGCTGTATATGACGATCGAAAATGTCATTACCAGATATATTTGAAGCTATTATTCTCAATTCTGCCAGTGATTCGTTGGTTATTGTCAAACATATATCCTCAATTAAAATCAACGCTTCATTATATAAATTTGATGTAAATTGAATTTTGGAATTAGCATTTATTTTACGCATGCGATGTAAAATGTCTTCACTCATATAGTCTTTATATTTTCCCCAAAGATCCTTTAATTAGCCGAAAAACATATAGTTAGTATGATGGAAAATAGTGTACGTGTCTGATGTGGTTGAACTATATTAGAAACATCAGCGAGTGAAATATTCCAATGAGGATCGTTTTCTAAGAGACTTCATTTCTGGCAAGCCTCACGAAATGTAGCACACACGTGGCCATTGACTGTTTCTAATTCCTGGAAAGATGTTGGTCCACGAACATTGATTAATGATAACGAACCTGCATGATGTCTTGGGCTGCTTGCAAATGTGGATGGTAAAATGACAATTTTTCCCAATTCCCTGAGAATGCCATCATTTACAATTGCATCACGTAAATGGATATACTCTTCAGAACTCAATTCGACTTGATTTAGTTGTATACAAAGTAGTCCTTTCTATTTTTGCATGCATGTCAACAACATTTTGACGAAATAATTGTCTACATTTCAATACATGACTATCAATCAACATTCTCACAAATTATCGTTTGATAGGCATGATAATTCATAGCATTGACCTTTTTGTTAATGTCCACATTAGTTGGAGGATTTCTCATATTAATATTAAAATGATATCCATCCTCTCCTTACCAAACAGAATGTGATATTGCAATGTATCATATGAACGATGTGCTTCTGATATTCGCTGAACATCACCATTTCTACCGTGAAGAATTATATCGCGAGCATTAAATTCATCACCAACTATGACAATTACCCCTTCATCGATTGTTGGTGTATTGACTTGTCTTTAATGTTTACCAATAGCTGTTTTATCTACCTTTATTATTTCTTTGTAATCTTCAGATGACATTTGCTCAATGGAGGTTTTAAATAATTTAATTAATTCATTATGCTGTTCAAAGAAATTTTGTAATTCAGTGACGATCCCTCATTTAGTACTCATATTCAGTTGACACCATTTGTTGATTTATTCGTCAGTATTTCTCATAAAATGTATCTGAAAATATTTGTGACCAGCATTTGGCAAGGATAGTGGTGATCTTCTGTATGGTGATAAATTTGCCCTTGTACTACAAATGTTGGCATATAATTTGCGCTAACGATATTCGTTGCTCTGAACGATGTCATTTTTCCAAATGGCAGAATTCAAAAAATTTTTATTCAAACAAAAATTGAAAAAATATAAATAGGACGATTCAACATTTTACTCACATTAAGATTTATATTTTATTTTTATTGCAACTGTTATTATATGGGAATGTTATTTCTTGCAGTTTAATTTGTTTTATAAAAGTAAATTCTATCAGTAAATTTCATGGGTAAAAATTTAATTTTTCAATTTATCTTTGTTACACTTTTAACAAATATTACTAATTAAACGTTATTTTGATATTTTGGGATATTTGTTGGGGAACCCCAACTTTGATTTTAAAAAAAAATTCCAAAAACCTTCCTTGGGATATACCTAATAATTTCCCAAATTTTCATGTCAATTGGATGCATTGTTTTTTAATCTATCGAGTACACACAGACAGACACACATTCATTTTTATATATATAGATAAGCAAGATTATTTTAAGAAATTGAGTTATATGATTTTTCCCTTCGTTGGAAATTTTCCAGATTCAGAAAACCTTTATAAAAAAGAGGATAATGTATTCAAATTTCAGACCCGCCTCACTTAGAAACATATTACGCCTTTTCATGTCGATGCTTGGTTTATATTTAGTTGTCCTTGCTTTTTATTTCTCCCTGGAGATTTAGTAATTCCTTAAATTTCATTGTTCTATGCATTTTTATGTAAAAGGTGAAGTCTAATTTTAAACGTTTTTGTTTGATACACCCTGTATCCCAAATCATTAACCCCAAAATGACTTTAAAGAATGAAAAATGCCATTACTGTTCAAAAGTAATGATGAACATTTGTTTTGAGAAGGCCTTGAAAAAGGTAAGTAGTGTTTTCATTCAATATTTAAAAATTGAAAAGGAATATTCTGAACCTTTATTTTATTATAGAAATATTGAAAATTATATTATTCAAATTATATACAAAGGAAAGAAAGCAAAGCTTAAAAAATTATTCATTAATGTTTCACTTTAGAGGTTTCTTTAAACTTTATTATTCTTTAACTATTATTTGGATACGAGAAGTGCTATAAGAATAAAACTGAGGAATTGCATGAAAAACTGAAAATAGATGTATATATTATAATGCATAATGTATAAAATCATTCATACATTATATATATATATATTATTTTGGGGGGAAAAGGTATCCATTATTTTAACGTGAACTTCAAGTCTTTATTTCCATGTTTTCTATTAGCTTTGTGGAAATGATTCCAAACTACACTACTGGCCATTAAAATTGCTACACCAAGAAGGCGACATGCTACAGACGTGAAATTTATACGAAAGGAAGAAGGTGCTGTGATATGCAAATGATTAGCTTTTCAGCGCATTCAGTCAAAGCAGGCGCCAATAGCGACACCTACATTGTGTTTAAATGAGGAAATTGTTCAGCCGGTTCCTCATACACAAATTGCATTTGAACGTTGTTGCCTGGTGAAAAGTTGTTGTGATGCCTCGTGTAAGAAGGAGAAATGCGTACCAGCACGTTTCTGACTTTGATAAAGGTCGAATTGTAGCGTACCGGGATTGCGGTTTATCTTATCGCAGTATTGCTGCTCGCGTCGGTCGAGATCCAATGACTGTTAGCAGAATATGGAATCGATGGGTTTAGGACGGTAATAGGGAACGCCATGCGGGATCTCAACGGCCACCTATCACTAGCAGCCGAAAAGACAGGCATATTATCCGCATCGCCGTAATGGATCGTGCAACCACGTCACGAGCCGTGAGTCAAGAAACGGGGTCGTTTGGAAGACCACAAGTGTCTGCACGAACTGTTCGACGACGTTTGCAGCAGCATGGACTCTCAGCTCGGAGACCATGGCTGCGGCTTCCCTTGGCGCTGTGTCATAGACAAGAGCGCCTTCAATGGTGTGATCAAAAACGAACCTGTGCGCACGAATGGCGAGACGTCATCTTTTCAGATGACTCCAGGTTCTGTGTACAGCATCATGATGGTCACATCCTTGTTAGGCGGCATCGTGGTGAACGCACACTGGCAGAGGGCATTCGTCATCGTCATACTGGCCCATCACCTGGCGTGATGGTATGGGGTGCCATTGGATACACGTCTCGGTCACCTCTTGTTCGCATTGCTATGAACAGTGCACGTTACATTTCTGGTGTGTTACGAACCGTGGCTCTACCCTTTATTCGAGCCCTGCCAAACCCTACGTTTCAGCAGGATAATGCCCGATCGCATGTTGCCGGTATTGTACGGACCTTCCTTGATACGGAATATATTCGGCTGTTGCCCTGGCCAGCACGTTCTCCAGATCTTTCACCAATAGAAAACGTCTGGTCAATGGTTGTCGAGCGACTGGCTCGTCACCAAACGCCAGTCACTACGCTTGATGAACTGTGGCATCGTGTTGAAGCTGCATGGGCATCTGTACCTGTACATGCAATCCAATCTCTGTTTGAATCAATGCCCAGGCGTATAACTGCTGTTATTACTGCCAGAGGTGGTTGTTCTGGGTACTGATTTCTCAGGATCTATCCAGCCAATTTTTTTGAAAATTTAATCACTTGTTATTTCTAGTATAATATATTTGTCCAATAAATATCATTTTGTTATCTGGATTTCTTCCTGGTGTAGCAGTTTTAATGGCCAGTAGTGTATTTTGTGGCTGGTCTTTAGCTTCTGGACTGATAACGTGCTGGTCAACTTCGGATATTTTTGTGATTTTATCGTTATTTTTGACGTTTGCCTACCTAAGTGAGATTCATCTTTAACATCAAATATACCTAATTGAAATAGATGAAACCAAAATTACACGTAATTAGTTATTACAGTATCGGGACCATAAGCATCATTTATCATTTTCAACTGCTAAGTTGTATTTTCACCTTTATTAAAGAAGAACTGTAAATGTACTGCATTTTGTCTTTGTTGACTTCCATTTTTAATACCCTGTACCTCATAACTGAATGCACCCTCCTAAAAAAAAAAACAGCAAAGTATTTTCTTGATGCGAAGTACGATTTTTGTAACGAGCATAAATCTAAAATTGTAAGATGGATACTTAATAACATATCCAACATTACAGTCATCGACAGAGAAAATAATGAATTTCTTTTTACTAATATCCCAGATATTAGAAAAAAGAAATCCATTATTTTTTCAGATAAAGACATATTCGAAACAGATAAATACATTATTCAAAATTTTCATAATCAAGACAATTAAAATAAGACAAAATTTTCACTTTTATGAGGATGAGTGAAGGTTTTCTTGAGAAATAAAAAAAAATTAAAATAAACTTTAAGAAGGACAAAATTTAATGTTATGTTTAAGTCTTTAAGCATGTGGTCTATCGGGCAAAAAAGCATTGATAAGTTTTACTCTGTTCTATTGTATACATTTTTGTATGTCATTTATTATTGGTACATAAAAGATTTTCACTAGAGATCAGTTCCCATTTGAATTGATGATTTATGGATTAGGTACATAATTGGTTTTAACATCTTTACACATAATTGAAACGTCAAGCTACTACTTAAAAGCTGACAATTTTGCTGATAACATAGCAAATCTATTGTGTAAATTTTTGTATGTCATTTATTATTGGTACATAAAAGATTTTCACTAGAGATCAGTTCCCATTTGAATTCAAGATTTATGGATTAGGTACATAATTGGTTTAAACATCTTTACACATAATTGAAACGTCAAGCTACTACTTAAAAGCTGACAATTTTGCTGATAACATAGCAAATCTTGCAATTCATTACTTATAGTTCTCAATTGAGATCTCATTTGAATCTTTTGTCGTGATTGGCATACCACCTGTAGTTGGACGAGATTGCCAATGTCGATGACGTCACAATAAAAAAGTGGATGAGAGATAAGTTTATCGTTTTAAATTCATTTATAATCATCGTTTAACTTAAGAGTCAGAAGTTAGTTTGCAAAGTAAATTGTTTTTTTAATTTCGGTGCTATCAAAAGTATTTATTTCAATTTAAAAAGTGTAGCAAATTGAAAGCCTATACCTGGATCAAATTCGATACGTGATTTAATCAGGCTTTATAAGTAATTGATAACAAAGATTATAGCTTCCTAACAATGCTACAAATACCTCAAACTTATAGAATAAAAGGCGTTCCAATAAAGGAAACACATGTCATATCCAGGTTCATAAATTCAATTCTTATTATGATTCAATTTTATATTATAACCAGATTTCAGTTTGATAATTATTTTTTAAGTTTTATATATAATTTTGTGGTATTTTATTTTTATCTATTTAGTTTTTATTCAATATAATTCTATTTGCGGTTCCTCATACACAAATTGCATTTGAACGTTGTTGCCTGGTGAAAAGTTGTTGTGATGCCTCGTGTAAGAAGGAGAAATGCGTACCAGCACAAAATTATTCGGATATAAATATTTTTTGAAGACATAAATCTAATATCCCCAACTTTAATTCACTTATTTAGTAAAAGGACATTTCAATGTAGAAGTAATCCCAATGGATATATTTATTGTGAAATATGACATTAAAAATTTGCTAATTATTCTATAAACATTCATCTAACAATTCCAAAAAGTCGAATGGGCCTCTTCAAAAAATTTTAAAGATTTTACTTAAATTATCACTGCATATACTTTTCAACGTGTGTGAAACTGAAAACGTTGTTAATATTTTTTAGAACCTGTTATTAGATTAGAAACTGTTATTATTTTAAAAACTGTTATTAGAGTAGATACTGTTGTTGGATAAGAACTTGTTATTGGATTAGAACCTGTTAATAAAGTATAAAAGTAATATCGAGTAAATACAGTCCTAATCTGCTCTAATATTATAAACACAGTATAAAAGTTAAATAAACTTATAGTCTACACGTGTTTATTACTATTCAACATTAAAAACTATTTGAAGATGAAAAAGAAAAATCACTTTATTATTTTATCTTGGGAAAAAGCGTTTTGGTCTCATAGGACATTCTATAAATCGATAGTTGCCTTCAGTGAAAATTATTAATACTATTCTTTAATGACAATAAAAACCAATTGTTTTTCTCCTCCTTTAAAATTGGTTTCGTGATAATGGTGGAAATGCTTTAAAATTAATTTTATAAAGCTTTAATTTAAAGTTACAGTCATACATTCTTAAAATATAGATTTAAAGTCGAAGGATGTACAGATATGTTAAATATATATTTAATACGTTGTTGATGCTACACACTCGGTTCAGTGATCATCATGCCTGACTGCGGGTGGAGAGGTCTTGGTTCCGAATCCCGGTTCGGGCATGGATGTACTTTCTCTCTCTCTCTCTCTCCTGTCTTTGTCCTTTCCTTGTATGAATGGGTTGTGAATGGTTGCCTACCCTATAAACGGGTTCCTATGGCATGTGTGTACTGTGGAAGTCGGACTCCACACCCAATTGCGGTTCAGTTGAAAGAGTGGAGCAGCGCACCCCATACTGTCATCACAGCTCTGGCACAAGACAACAACATAAGTTGTTGATATAAGATATATATAATCAACTTATAATTTTATAATTCTATATGCTGTAGACTATAAACAAATTAATTTTATATTGATGGTACAAATATGAGAAAATTATGATTTAAAGGAAGCCAAGTACTACATTTTTATTTTTTTCATCATAACCGAATAGTGGAGAATTTTATAATATATTTCTTTGAATAATAAATTTCAGCGATAGTTTGAACTATTTGTATTTAACGGTTGGGTTGTTCGGAAAGTCATTTCGTTTTTCCCACTTGAATCAGATTTTTGCTAGTGAAAACCAACCATTTTAAAAGTATGAAACTATGCAGGAAGATGATAAAAAATATAGGACTAGAATTTGCAATAGACAATTCAATAAAATATTTATTGGCTATACGTTTTCACTTTCATATAAAATGAAATAACTTTCCAAACAGCCCAATATTTTAACTATTTTATATTGATGCATTTTTTATCTTATTTACCCATATCTGATAACGTAACAAAAGGCCATTTTATCTTAAAGTTAGGTTTCAGTTATGTAAAACAAGTCATGTTTGCGTTGGAATCAAGAGCTATATATTTCTAAATATCAAGTCCCTATTTTTTTATGAAATTATTCTTTAAATAGAAATACTTCCAAATATATAGTAATTTTTTCTTAGTCTTTAGTGCATGTGTATTAATCAATTAAGTTCTTATAGCTACAAATTTCATAAGAATTTTAACAAAAAAGAATTTATATACAGTTTTCATTTAGCTATTCATCATAAGTTTTTATCACTATTTCCGTCAAATTAAATCGCTTTTTTTTTCCTATTCTTTGATTGGTTTTTGATTTTTTTTTATTTTATTATATTTTTCATTTCTAACCACATATAAATTTAAATTTCTAAAAAATTCTTATTTTGGTACCCATTTACGTAATTATAAGGCACCATAAGGTTGTTACAATTTTTCTAAAAAAAGTTACAATTACAAATATTATCTCAAGTTAGGAGAATAAGATAACACCCTGACTGATTAAAACTATTTCTAAAGCGATATTTTGCATACGATTATTTTTCCATTTAACAGAAATTAATATTTGTTCTATATAAAATAAAAAAAACGATAGGAAATAGCATAAAATTTGCATAATTTTCTTTTTCTTATTAAAAATCAAAATGCTTAAAACTAGTTTGGAAACATCAAAGAACACAAATAGCAAACAATAATCTTTACAATAACTGACAAGATGCTAAGAAGAGAATGTTTACTACAAGTTCTCGGGGTGCTTGCGACATTCTTTACTGCGGAGTGGAGGAGTGATGCAGACGAGAATTAATTATTATAGTCCACAAAGCGAATCCTAGGCGGACGTTGCCTAGGGAGGCCCTTCATCCTCCCTCTCTGACGTCATTGTTTCCATGGCGACCTCATTCGCAACAAGCGCTCTTTTCTCGCAGCTTCCGCACCAAAAAAGAGCAAAAGAGAGGAGATAGGCAAGAATGGAGAGCACGGCTGGAAAACTTACAAACAGGGTGGGACTCAAATCTTTCTTTTTTTTTTTTTTTTTTTTTTTTTTTTTTTTTTTTTTTCCCCCATTGCAAACCGAGGAAGCACAACATGGATTTGAAGATGAAGTAGAGAAAGAAAAAAAAATGTTTCAATATATTTTGAAGTGTGCTGTCAGTTATCCGATGTTTAGGAATGACGGCGTGTTTAAATAAGTTGAAAATAATGCGTTTGCCCAGAACTGAGTGGAGGGAAAAAAAAGTTTTGATCAAAGAATTTCAATTTAGGCTCTTCTTCAACGAATAAAAAAAAATCCATTTTATAAACAAGAGTTGAGGAATGGAATTTTGAGTTAGATTAATTAAATCGCTTAAGTGCAGAAACTGATTGAGAATTGATTTCTTCTAGCGAGTTTCATTTGAGAATGAAAATAAAGATATTTGCAATAAAATATCTCATTTCAAAGAATATATGTTGTTTTTCTAGAGCAAAGATATTTCTTCTTTCAATAAACTGATTCATTTCTTTGAAAAAGGGCTTAATTTTATCATACAGAAATATATTTTTAACTTTTTCATACAGAAATATATTTTTAAATGAAATATAAATTAACATTATGTGAATTCACCATTGCTCAGTTTTAAATAAAAAAATTAAAACACTAGTCTCTTAAAATAAATATAGTGCTTTTCATCAATCAAGTGTTGAAAATCTTCTATTATTTTTATATTAGTTAAACAAATTCCAGCCATCTTAAAGAATTGATTGTTATAGCAGTAGCCAGTCTTTGTTAATTCCAATAACCGTAGAAGTACCTGCATGTCGATAGTAGCAAACACATGTCGATATAAGAACCTCTATCTTCAATTAATAGCTTATTCTTCTTTTGCTGATGGCAACGGTCTTTTTGGCAAATATTGAGCCTACTATTCATTTAAGATACAATGAAGCACTCTGGTCACGGTAAAGTTCTTTTTACTTTTTCCTTACCTAACTCCGGGAATTTTCGTGAAACAGGTGCCATTCCAACGCTATTTAATGTTCTTCAGTATGAAGATTGCATTCAAATAACTGAGTGTTGCAATTGAAATTCTCGAAATTTATTTCACTGTAACCGTAACTGTTTTATTGACACTTTTTTTTTTTTTTTGCCATATCATTCTTGAGCGCCTACCTCAAAATACATTATGCCAAAATTTAATTTACTTTCTGTGAATAGTCTGATATAGTTAGAGTCCCAAATATCAGGATAGCTTTCTTATAATCACGCTGCACATGATAAAACAGAATACTTTAAAGGTAACTAATGCTACGAATTTCAGTTTTAGTACCATGCGTAATGGTAATATGTAGAAATAACTTATATAATAATAGTATTCACATATGATAAATTAGATTTATGTTCCCGTTATTATCATAAATTAGAGTTATGTTCCAATATCATTATTTGATAATTTAAGGAAAAATATAATCAGAGACTTTAAATATAAATTAGTTAACTTAGATCAGCAACTTATTTTTACTGAATGATTTTCAACCCTAATAAGTAGCTCAAACGCAGAATTAAACAAGTAAATGAATAAATCGTAGAAGAGTAAAACTTTTACGAAATTGAAACAACGATGATTTGAAACGTCTATCTTAAAAAAATATCACCACGCTGAAAATATTAGTTACAGTTCAATGGTGATTCTTTTCTATGTTATAGTTTGAGTATTCTGAAAAGTCTTGGTATTTGGAACTGCATTAAAATCTGAAAAACAAGACGCGTGATTTATTTTACAGTGTAAATACCTACAGAAAATACAATATATAGGGAATCCTCCATGTTGTTGCTACTTATCTCCCCCTGATATAGGAAAGCCTACACCAGCTCCAATAGGTACGGACGTGCCAGATCCCTATAGACTATATCCTGCCCAACCCACAGCGGCCTCTAGGAGGCGCCAAATCAATTAAGAAGGTGGGAAGGTTTGATTTCTGCACCACTGATAGCTAATCCCAAAACAAAAATTCTTATGAAATTAAAAACTAATGAACCAATATTTTTCCACTTTGGTTTCAATATATCCTTTCACTTCAAAAATTCTTGCTGCAACAAAATAAAAAACTACGATTGAAAAAATCCCAATGCCGTTTTCAAATTTTATTCAAATAAAATCGTAAGGAATGACTGTTTAAGTAGTTGGTAAAAAATTATTTTATATGTGATTGTTTTCAAATTTTTTAATATTCTGTTATTCAACAATAAATTAACATATTTAAACCATAATTAGTAAATGTGGTTAAATTTACTTCAAACATTCACAAAATGGTAGTGATTTATTTAGCGTATTAAATTTAATGACTTATTGAGTATAAATATTTTGCAAACAAAATTTTAAAAAGATAAATGAGTATTTGAAAACATTATTTTTTTCTTTTCACGTAGTATTCAGAAGCCTTACTAATCTGAATTAATTGGGAAAGAAATTATTTCATAAGAAATGATAACTTTGATGGTGCACCATTGATGTGCATCAATGTGCATGTAGTTAACATGATTACACACTCAAGTTTAATACATGCAGAGCGTTAAAAAAACACTCTGAATTAAATATGGCGATTTTCTCAATATTAGATATTTTCAATTCCTTGATTTCTGTGTGTAACTTTAGTGAAATATATTAGACTTTATTTTCTTTTGTATTAAGTATCCCCAAGAATTTTTTATTATATTTTCATGCTTTCATTAACGATTTTTATTTTTCTCTTGTACAAAGTGATATCATATTATTATTACACTACTGGCCATTAAAATTGCTACACCAGGAAAAAATGCAGATAACAAAATGATATTTATTGGACAAATATATTATACTAGAAATAACAAGTGATTAAATTTTCAAAAAATTTGGCTGGATAGATCCTGAGAAATCAGTACCCAGAACAACCACCTCTGGCAGTAAAAACAGCAGTTATACGCCTGGGCATTGAGTCAAACAGAAATTGGATTGCATGTACAGGTACAGATGCCCATGCAGCTTCAACACGATGCCACAGTTCATCAACCATATTGACTGGTGTTTGGTGACGAGCCAGTCGCTCGGCAACCATTGACCAGAAGTTTTCTATTGGTGAAAGATCTGGAGAACGTGCTGGCCAGGGCAACAGCCGAACATGTTCCGTATCAAGGAAGGTCCGTACAATACCGGCAACATGCGGTCGGGCATTATCCTGCTGAAACGTAGGGTCTCGCAGGGAACGAATAAAGGATAGATCCACGGGTCGTAACACACCAGCAATGTAACGTGCACTGTTCAAAGCAATGCGAACAAGAGGTGGCCGAGAAGTGTATCCATACCATCACGCCATGTCATGGGCCAGTATGACGATGACGAATGCACGCTGCCAGTGTGCGTTCACCACGATGCCGCCAAACACGGATGCGACCATCATGATGCTGTACACAGAACCATGATTCATCTGAAAAGATATCGTCTCGCCATTCGTGCGCCCAGGTTCGTCGTTGATCACACCATTGAAGGCGCTCTTGTCTATGACGCAGCGTCAAGGGAAGCCGCAGCCATGGTCTCCGAGCTGAGAGTCCATGCTGCTGCAAACGTCGTCGAACTGTTCGTGCAGACACTTGTTGTCTTCCAGACGACCCCGTTTCTTGACTCGCGGTTCGTGACGTGGTTGCATGATCCATTACGGCCATGCGGATAATATGCCTGTCTTCTCGGCTGCTAGTGATAGGTGGCCGTTGAGATCTCGCATGGCGTTCCGTATTACCATCCTGCACCTTCCTGCATCTCACAGCACCTTTTTCCTTTCGTATACATTTCACGTCTGTAGCATGTCGCCTTCTTGGTGTAGCAATTTTAATGGCCAGTAGTGAATTTTTAAATTTTTTATAAATATTATAAAAAATTTGTACCTTTTTATTTAAATTTTCTATTTTTGATATTTTAAGAACTTAGTTATTTCATTTCCTTAATTTTACATTTCTGAACCAATGATATCAATGAAACTTATAACAAAATCAGTATAAATATTAAAATAAAGAATAATTAACAATGAACGTAAGAAAAAATTATGGGATAAAATAACACAACACACATAAACAATGCTCATAATATTGAATTCTTGGAAATTTCACACTTTTTACGTTACCAACAAAAAATAAATGATGAACATAATCTTCTTTAGTCAATATTTTTTTTTTGATTTTATATTATTCTTTTATAATAGGAACTTTTTTATAAAAATTTCTTTTATAAATTTAAGTTATATAAAGATTTTCTTAAAGTTTTTATAAAAAAACTTATTTATATGTATATATATTTATATACATACATAAATCTTTTCCTAAATATTTTATACACTTGACAACTTTGAATATAGACATTAAATCGAAGTTATAACTGTCAATATTTTTATTTTCAACACAAATTTTATATTTCGGAGAAAAAAAAATTTTTTTAATACAAGATTTCCTTCAATATCTTTTCGCTAGATTTTTTCTTTTATATATATATTTATAAACATTAAGGTATTTTTTCTGATAAGAAAAAATTGCCACCGGTTATACACTATCTAATAATAAGTATTTGGACACCTGTGATAGAAAAGAAAACCAAACTTCATTCAAAATCAATAGTCGGTAGAACCTCCACGAGAGGCAATTACAGCGTGAATCCTCCGAGGCATACTTTCCACAAGTCTTTGTATTACAGATATTGATATTGTCTTCCACTCTGTTTGGAGTAGACATACAAGTCCCTCGCCGATTTTGGACGGATAGTGCGCCCCTTAATTCGGCGATCCAACTCGTCCCAGAGGTTCTCGATAGGGTTCAGGTCTGGGCTCTGGACAAGCCAGTTTATTCGATGAACTCCATTGGCACCATACCAAGCCTTGGTTAACCTCGAAGCATGACAACTGGTATTGTCGTTCTGAAAGTAACAAGGGTCCTACAAGTAAAACTGCCACAACGTAGGAAGCACATTGTCATCCAAAATGGTGCAGTAGGCATCGGCGTTGAGCTTACCATGAGTGGGGACCATTCCAGTCCATACCACGAGAAACAACAACAGATCATAATTCCATCTCCTCCGAACTTGACTGTTGGCGTAATGCATTCTGGCAGGAGACGTTCTCCTGGCAGACGCCAGACCCAGATCCTGCATCCGAACGGTAAAGGGTGAACCTTGATTCGTCGCTCCAAAGAACCCGTTTCACTGATCTACGATCCAATTTCAATGTGCTTTGCACCACATTAACCGAGAAGCGCGGTTGTAATTTGTGATCTAAGGCTTATGGGCAGCAACCCGACCACCAAGCAAGTGTGCTTCCTTACGTATGATATTCATTGAAACAATATTCCCGGATGCCTGTTGAAACTCTTCGCGGATGAGTGCCATCGGTTGGGTGCGGTTCTTTCGAATTTCTTTGGACAGTACTCGTCGGTCTCTATCTCCTAGGTCTGAAGACTCGGGGCACATTCTGACAATCACCGCTCACCTTCCATTTCTTAATCACATAGGCCAATACCGATTTTGGGTACTTCAGATCTCTAAATATGTCCCGGATCAGCCGCATTTCTGATACCCGATAATTATACCTTTCTCGAAATCAGAGAGTTATGGCCTGCGCGGCATCTCGCAATGCGACTAATGCCGCTGTTGTTTACTACACGATATATACCGGCGGAGATCGTTGCATACCTCAGGACCGCTGAAATCGTCACGCATAGGTGCAAATACTTATTGTTTTAATTATTTTTTTAATTTTGTTGTAAATAATTTTTATGAAATTTTTGACATATATAATTATATCGCTTAATTATAGATAAAAAAATGTATATATATATATATATATATATATATATATATATATATATATATATATATATGAGAGTTACTCTGAAATTTTTGAGATGCGCGTAGATGAGAATTTGCAAAATAAAAATAACGGTTTAATTTTAAAATTCAAAGTATTTTAACACAAAAGACGATTTTTTACTGACTTACTTCAACTTGTTTAACGTATAATAAATTTTAAACAAAAGAGAAAATGGAGTTGACGCGTGAACATTTTTGCACTATGATTTTCTACGATTTTAAAGCAGGATTAAATTAAGAAGAATGCGTTCAACGGTTGCAATTAGCATTTAATGATTATTCTCCAGCTCGTGCTACTGTATTCAGATGGTTTAGAGAATTTACAAGAGATCGCAATTTTCTTCAGGACGAAGAACACACAGGAAGACCGCCGTCGGCAGTAATCCCGGATAATGTGTCTGCCATACGAAAAATGTTAATGGATGATAATCACTATACCTATCAAATGATAAAGAAGGAACTTAACATTGGATCCACAGCCATACACAAAATCATTCGTGAAGAATTACATATGAAAAAAGTAATTTGCCATTGGGTTCCCCATAATCTAACTGAGCACCAAAGAGAGGAGCGTGTCAGAATCAGTAAAGAAACTTTTAAACTGCTAAATGATGGTGGCTACCGCATCATTTCTAAAATTGTTTCAAGTGATGAAACGTACATACCGTTTTTTGACGTTCCAACACGTCAGAAAAGCAAAGTATGGGTCTTTGAAGATGATCCCACGCCGACAATGGTGAAAAAACAACGCACACTGAAAAAAGTGATGAATGCTGTTTTCCTCAGAAGTACGGGATTGGTCAAAGCCATCAAGTTGGAAGGACAGAAGACAGTAACAGCAAACTGGTATACCACTAAATGTCTTCCAGAAATTCTACAAGAACTGAATGTTAGGGCACTAATGCTTCACCATGACAATGCATCTTCACAGACAGGCGGATTAACAGTTGAGTTTCTAAAACAAAAACAAACTAAAGTGATCGAACATCCGCTGTATTCACCTGATCTAGCTATGTGCGACTTTTGGTTATTCTTTAATCTAAAAAAGAATTTACGTGGACGTCGTTTTAATTCAAAAGAAGAGATTGATGTAACTATAAATACATTTTTTTCATCTATTCCAAGAAATGAATAGCTTGAGGCATTTAATCTGTGGAAAGTTCGTCTACAAAAATGCATTGATGCTGGAGGAGACTACTTTGAACACACCTAAAATTCTGTAAGTATAACTTTAAAAACCTAGTTGTATCTGAAATTCACATCACACTGAAATTTTTGAACTTCAGTGTGACCATATATATATATATATATATATATATATATATATATATATATATATA
>JAPDSC010135327.1:0-15845 GCA_026290005.1 Latrodectus geometricus | reverse complement strand
ATATATATATATATATATATATATATATATATATAAAATTATAAATAGGCATAACTTTTCTTTTTCTAAGCATTATTGTTTCAAATATTTGCAAAATCACAAGTCATTGTCTTTTTCTAAAGTTTTCATTACTTTTATACTATTACAAGAGCTAAAATCTCTTCAATTAAAAATATAATTTTGCCTTTGATGGTTTTGCTCAATAGTTTACAGATTTGAGGGTTAATGAAACCAATATATTAAATTAATTTTCATAATCTATATTTTCTATAATAACTAAAAATTCTTCAATAATTGACAGTTGTTTTATTTATTTGTAAATTCATTAACTTGATTATTGCTGCAAAAAATATGCATAGTATTAATGTAAAAAGCAGATTATTTATAATTTTATAATTTTTACAATTTTTGTTATTCCTATTTAAAATTCCAATACACATTCAATACATGAATTCTAACATATAAGCATAAATATTTAACAATAGAAAGTATTGAGATAAAATAAGTTTGTATTATATCCTAACTCAAACTCATGTCAAAATAGATTTCTTTAGAATTGTACCAGAAAAAAATTTATTACTTGATAAGAAAAAAATTATAAAATAATTGTGAGAGAGAATATACAGAGAATTTTAGCTTTTTCGAATTCTGAATACAAACAACTATTTTTATAAGATACCTTATACTTAAAATTATCTTTTGAAAATCAATGATTTTTTTGAGAAATATGATATATTTTCAGTATTTTTTATTGTCAGTTATCAATAACATACCATTACAATTTTTTTGAGGCTAAGATATATCACTGTATATTAAGAAAAAAAAAGTAGAATTACATAATATCAGACAAATCTTTTACAGCAGTATCAATAAAATATCAATATAAAAAAGTAGCTTATTTTCTTAAATATGCAATTTATAGACAGTGAAATTTGTAAGTAACTAAAGCAAAATAATATCAGAGGTTAAAATTTGTATTTTAGTTCTTTCAAACTTAATCTTACTTTTGCAATACATCTGCTATTTAATTAGAACAAAAATTCTTAAATAAAAGTGATAAAAATAAATATGGTGTTGTTACAATGCTTATCATTTTGTTTAAATCAACTAATTTTTTAAAATTCAATTAAAAAAACAACTTGCCCTATAAATAAATTTTAACAGTGTTTAAATAAACAAATCCATCATTAATAAGAAACGGAAATTTATTTTTGACTTGGTACAGATCAGAATACAATTCGATTTTGAACTTACTAAAAGAGATTTGGAATTGCCAGGTTTTTGGTACTCAGCAGTACAAATCACTAGAAGGAGTGTTTCTATAGCACTTGATACTTCTTGCATCAAGTCAATGCCTTGAACGACTACATCTTCTATAAAACAAAAATTATTTTTATATTCTGGTAAACCAAATAAAATATTTATAAAATAACGATGAACTTTTAGCAAAAAAACCTTGAAAAACATGAATAGCAATTTGGGTTAAAAGCTCCACAGAAATTGCAGCAAGCTGAACATTGTCATGGAATATACAATCTTGGCACAGTTGGAGAACTTTGCATTCTAAAAAATTAAGAAACAAATTGATACTATTATTACTTTTAAAGGTATATTTAAGAATAAAAAAATTTTCAAATGAAAATAATTTTCAGTAAATAAGTTACAAAAATATATATATTTAAAAATATTAAATACTCTATTAAAGTTTTCTTCTTACTATTCAGAAATAATGTATAAGAATGAAATTAATTATAATTAAATATAATTTATTTTTGAATTGTATGTGCAGATGTGTGTATATATATAGCTTGCAATTTAATAGAATTATAATTGCTTTAGTACTTATTATTTTTGCAAGCATCTAAATACAATGAACAGCCAATAAACTATACAAGTAAAGTTTTATTTTTAAAGCAAATTTATTAATATAAAGTTATTTACAATGACTCTGGAAGAATATTTGTACTTACCCTCCGCACTGTTGAAAATAGAATGAATTCAGAATAGTTTTAAAAATACAAGTAATTTTTATAGTTTTTTAAATTTTTATATAATCAACTTTCAGTTCTAATATTCTACTGGTGCAATAAACTTTAAATTTTACTTCATATAATTTGCAATGTCTTTACAATTTAAGAACACCCTACATTTTTATTAAAATTTTAAGTTTTTGAATTATTATCGATATTTATATTTTCATATTCCCTCTTTTAATTCGCTAATGAAATTTTTTTTAAATTAAATAATTAGATGCATTATAAAAAGTTTATTGATAAAGAAATATGTCAAATAAGATAACAGAAGATACAGATTTCAATGGATAAATGACTTACAGAAATGACTCAACATTAGATAGGCGATTTAATTAACTAATTTTTTCCCCCACTGACATATAGATAGAATAAGTTATAACTACATTCAGACATATATGTAACCAAATTTTATTACATTTGTTTTTCAAATAAAGTGAAAAAAGTAAAATTAAAAAAACATACCAGCTGATAAATCAAACTTGTCCACAGATACTGAATGAGCTAAGGCTACCATAACAGAGAATATTTCACATTTAAGGCTGATATATGGAGTTTCAATAGTATAACTTACCAATTCCTATGAAAAAAGTTTGAATACAATTTATTAATACAATATAATAACACATAACACAATTCAATATTAATGTGATTCATTCCATTTTATAATATTATCTAAGAAATAATTCATCTGTACTTATATTTAATACAAATAACCAAGAGTCTAATTATTATAAAACAATTATTTTCATTTTTCAAAAGTCAATAATTGATTCAAATAATTAAGAGTTACAGTTTTATTTTTCTGTAAGCAAATTATTGTAAAAATTATATATCGAATATATACAATACTTCATAGAAGTACAAGGAAACTGAAATTTTTCACTCACATTTACATTATCTGAAGTCCACAAATGAGGTCCCCGTTGAGCTAAATTTTTCATGTCTTTTAATGCACTTAATTTAACACACATACGACCATCTTCTTTTAGATAAGAAATCAATAACACTACCTGGAAAGAAAAAGAAGCAAAATAAATTTTAACAGTAAGATAATGTTTTCTAACACATAGATTAAGATATTAATGAATAGTGAGCAGCAGGCTATTTTTAATCAAATGAGATTTTATACCGAAAGCAATAAAAACTACTTCATTGTGACATATTACATTGGTTATCTTAATTTAAGGAAAAATCACAAAAATGACAATAATGCAGAATGATGAAATACATGGAATTTAATGAAACTTATAAACATTAAGCAGCACATAAGAGGGTATAAAATAGCATAAAAAGAAATCACTTGACAATTGTGGTGTTATAAAAATTAGAATATGTATACAATGAACAATTGGGAGGTGTAAGTTTGTATAGGAAAGTACCTTTAATATTATCCCCCCCCCAAAAATAAAACAGCACATGCAGCGATGTGTGATGCTTTCAATTATATGGTCTATTAGTTGTGTAGGAAGTGTGAGGCCATTGCTCTTCTAAAGCAGTTGAATGTATGGCTAGGGTCCTAAAATTGAGAGAAGCTACACATCATCCTAGAGTGTCCCAAGTTTGATTGGGTTCTGGCCCAGTGATTGAGCTGGTCAAAGGATGCATTCAATTATATCCTGTTCAAGATAAGCATCCAGGATGTGAATCATGTGTAGTCTTGTATTATCATCCTGTAGCACAAAAGTATCACCTATTGCCCTGCTTAAGGGCTCACATAAGCATTCAGGATGTCTCTATAGGTGAGGGCTTTAAAATTTTCACAGCAAAAGACATGGAGGTCGATGCGTCCACCCAAAGAGATACCACTACAAAACAAACATTGCCTGATCCATATGCATCTCTTTCACAACTGTTTGATGGATGAAAACGAGTTTCACATTCTCTTCAAATAAAAATGTACCTACTATTGCTTTTGAGGCTATACATGGACTTCTTCATAAAGACAACAACCCTCCATTGATCATGCATCCAGTGGACATGTCACTGCGGCCATTGCAAACCTTCCCATCCCTGGAATGACATAAGAGAGATGCAAATAACTGGACATCTCCCATAAAGAACATGTTCCATACGCCTTTCGACGAATGGTTGATCTGAATACCAACCTTCTAAAGCTTGCAGCACAGCAGTATCCAAATTCAGCAAGAGTTGCAGTTCAAATTTCTTTGTGCACATAATGACTATTATCGGTCATCGGCACTTGAGGTAGCATGGGACAGTGCTTGGCTGAATTCGTGGATGCTGAACCAATGGTTAAAAATTGTCAAAATCTATGAACCACAGACAAATTCATATTCAGTCATCTAGTCACTTCTATCTAACTTTGTCCTGTCTTTAGTTAACCAATAGCTCTCCATTGAAATTGTTCAGTCAAATGATTCCTGTCCATTGTCACAATTTTGCTATATAAGGTTTCTAATCTTAGACACACAGCAATGACTGCTGCCTTGCTTCGAGACATCCATTTTTACGCTTCTCGCAAATTATGTATTCTTAAAGCAAAGTCATTATTTTGCATGATGTCATATTGTTCAGCTCTTTTTACTTACCAACATATTCAAATTTCATTGAAGTTGGCAAATTTTTGAGAGAGTTATTGCAAATTTTTGTGATTTTTCTTTAATTTTTGATAATTAGTGTATTTAAAATTAAACTGGAATTAGAAAGCATTATAAAAGTCAAAGTAACAACATTTTATTTTTCTTCATTCTTCTAACTGAAAGGATTCTTGACAATTATTTGTAATGAAACAAATAATAGTCAAGATTCTTTAAAACAATATTAATAAATGTAAATTAAGTTATTTTCATATGTAATTAAATAATACAATATTAAAACACTAATACATAAGTTTAAAAATGAATATTTACTTGTTGAGGAATGTGGGTTATTGAAGCAGCAGCTAATTCTGTTAGAGTATGCAAAGTACATACTATAAATTGCTGTGATGGATAATCTGGTAACAAAGATGTGCATAATTTCCATACCTAAAAGTTGTATAAAAATGTAATACATATATAAAAGTTCAGTAATTTTAAAGTATATAAGCACATTTAAAAGTAAAAATTATCCATATCAAAATTTTATTAAAATCTGAAAAAATTGAAGTTATATATATATATATATATATATATATATATATATATATATATTTCATTGAATTTGCTTTGCTAATGAAGATATAATACTTTAAACAGTAAAATATTTCTTAAAAAATTAAATATTTTAGAGAACATAATATCATTTCAGAATTTAACTGTAAAAATTGTGTTGATACATCTTTAATTGATAATTGAACTTTCTCTAAAGCAAACAAATCTAACACAGAAAATCATATTTCTAAATACATCATATTTTAGAAAACTTTCACTGGTAAATATTTCAAAATTATAAAGTCATAATTAATAAAATAATTTCTTAAAGAGAGACAAAAAGCATAAAAGGAAAACACAAGATACAAAGATACACATGGAAAAGGATATATTTATGTTATTTTTATGCTTTTTGTATGCAGAAATAAGAAAAATATAATTCCAATAATATAAATCGAATTTCACATTTCAGTTAACAAATTTTTTTTAAAATCATTTTACTAAGCACGATTTTGTAGAAATTTATTGGTCGTTATAATTTGCTTTTTGATATAGTTAATAGATAATAATATCTTAAATAACTTAAGATTTAGCTAATTATATCAAAGAAATTTATTCAAATTTCTTTTAAAAAATTAATTGATTTCTTTCAAATAATCTTTTAATAATACCTATTTTATGTGAATCTATTTAGATTATATTAAAAATTTTAGCATTAATTAATTGGAATTGAGTTAGAAATAGGAAAAAATAGTTTTTAAATAAATAAAATAAGAACAATAAAGGAATATTTTGTTCTTTAGAAAAGTTGAAATTCATATGGTCATTGCTGAAAAGTTAACATAAAACATAAAAGAAAATGTTAGCATAACAAATCAAAAATTACAGATTTAAATAAAAAATAATAATCATCTTCAAATAATATACAAAATTCAAATACGTAGGGTGGATTTTGGAAAATATGATTGCAACAATGATAAAATAATCTATTTTATATCTATTAGAAATATTATGAATAACAAATATTTTGGGATATTATTTACAATAAGACAATTTAAAATAATAGTATAAAATAATAAATCTTTAAGAAATTAATTCAATCTCTATTAAATATTTTTCTGAAAATATGTGATATAAATTGCTGAATACATTCTCATACATAAAAATTCATAAGTAAAAATTATTAAAATCTACAAATATAAATTTTAACTAGTACTGGCATATTTTCTTTTGTCAGACTAGTGTATACATTTGTCTGATGGCATCTGCCCATCTATCCATACATGTGTGTGTGTATATATATATATATTATATATGTTTGAATAAATATAAATAAAATATCAATTAATTATCTCAAATACCTGAGCTATTGTTTGAGCATCATGATGCATATGTTGAAATATTGATAAAAGTTGTAGTTTCACCTCAACAGGTGTAGCTAAACCCTGAATCATCTCTCCAATCTTACTGCAGATATTGGAGGCAAATGCTCTGAAGTATTAAAATGCAAAATTAAATTTTTCGACTTCAAATGACTAGTTTAAATTAACTAAAAATTTCCATTATACAAGGCGATATATTTGAAATTTTAAATAATATAAAAAGTTTTGTATCATAAGACAAAGAGTACAATCATGCAAATTTAATAATAAATTATTCTACTTTCAACTAATGGTATGTTTTAAAATATAAAAGTATCTTAGTTTATTTAAATAAGTACAGAAAAAAATGTACATTACGAGAGTAATGAAATTTTATACATATTCCCCATACCAGAACATTAACATTAAAGAATAAAATTTATATATTGTTTAAAAATGAAACTGTTAAATGTATACAAAACAAAAATGTTACGAAAAAAAATTTAAAAACATCGTGTAAGATTTGTATATGTATTCACTAGAAAAATAAATATTTATAAAGGAAAATAAAGTTGTAATAAAAATATAAAAGTAATTAGAAAAAAAGTAGATATTAACATAAAAAATGTCAAATCTTTCATATGGAATTGCCATTTCTTCTCAGCAAACAGACATGATATTGGAATGGAAATACTATTCTACCACTCCTATTCTTTTCAATAATTTTTTTAAATTTTCTCAATTTATCATAGCATTTAAATTAATTGATCTTCTTAGAGTTGTGTATGTATAATGCAACTATTTCAGCTATAATTTGTTTTCTGTTATTTTAACTAATAAAAAAGCTTCAAAAAAAAATTTTTTTTTTTTTAAATAAATAAATGCAATTATTCAGTGTTGAAATGCAGAAATAATTGTAGCTTTTGAACACTTCTTATGTATCAGAGTTCAAAAAGAAAATTATGAATTTAGAATATTAACTTATTTTAGAAACGATAGTAAAATAAAAAGCTACAAAACAAATAAGGCTATCATTGGGTGAATTGGTGGTAAAAAAATCATCCTAAAATATTACTTTTATGCAGTAGTTAGCCTTTTAAATCAACCAATGTAAATTGTATTTTTTATATAGGAAGCATCACAATAACTTTTATACACATTGAGAATACCTTTTCCATAGTTCAAATTTATTAAAGTAAATGATCAATATATAGGTTCATAATTTATGAATTAGTGTATAAGAAAAATTTCCTAGCCTATGAATAATTTCTTATTATTATTTAACTCACTAAATTTTATTTAAAAAATTAAATAAATATGCTGGTTTCTCAATTTTGTTAACAATAAATTTTTAATAACATATTTTGCTTTTATAATCATTCTAATATGAAAAATTTTTATAACTGAAAAAAATATGTTCATATAATTTATTCTGATTTGTTAAAAGTTCTCACTTTCATTCAGATTTTGGTTCTTTTTTTCATTTTACTAACGAAAAATGAAAGCATTTAATTAAAACAAACATTTTTAATCTATTCAAGATTTAAACATTAAATCTTGAGTAGAAAATTATCTGTTTAGGAAAATTTCTGTCAATACCTTGTCGATAAAAGTTAATTGAAATGAATTACTTGATAAAAGATAAGTTTTTAACATATTTTTAATAATTTAAACAGAAAAACACTAATATGCAATAAAAATTTTGATATTATTTTCTGATTAAGTGTTTTGAAAAATGAGTATGCATTCATAAGTTTTCAAATATAATTTGTATTGTGTAAGAACAAGTTCTTGAATAGGATGAATAAAACCATTAATCAATTTTAATTAAAAATATTATAGAATTTTAATAACAAAAATAAACTTGATACAATTTCAAATAAAATATAAGTCATTTTCATATTTCTTATAAATACTGAATGGAAAAATTGTAAGTTAAAGATAATTTAAAACAGTCTAATTCAGTTTAAAAATATAATTAAAAAATAGGAGATTGATACATATAATCTAAATATTAGAATATAACTTATGAGAATTTGAAAGAATTGAAAAGAAGTCTTGTAATAAGAATAATAAATCACGAAATATATTTTTTTACACAGAAAATTCAATTGTATACATATTTTTAATGATACTGAGTCAAGCAAACTTAGGTAGAAATGATTAGTAAATTCAAAAATGAATTTTACAATTTGAGTATATGTCTCCAGGAAATTATTTTGTATAATGACTATCTTTAATAATTTAGTAGAATGACAACAGAGAAAAAAAATACACAATCAGAAACAAAATATGTATAGTAGAATTTACAATATATATATCAATGAACAATTTGTATTTGTAATTTATATATATTTACAGTAGATCACAATTACAATAACATAAGAGAGATTATGAGATTATAATGTGATACAAGATAAATTAGTTTAATAAAAATTACACAACACATTAAAAAATTTTAGGACATAAGAATATTTATTTAACCAAATAAGTAAATGAAATTTTCTTTATGATATATTTATAAGGTTGAGAAAATTACTAATTACATATTTTTAAAATAGTGTAACAAGAGTTTTTCAAATAAATCTCAATATTGGCATATTCATTGGTTATCTTTCATTGATTTCTCTAGTTTACAAAATTGCTAAGCTATTTTTAAAGAGAACAATTATATCTACTGCATAAGGCTATCAAAATCTTCATCTATATTGTTGATATCAATAATATATAGATATCAATAATCAATAATATATATAGAATATTTAGTAAAAAAACATTCAAATTTTTTAAAATAAAAATATTGGAATTCCATTTATTATATTCCCTTTACAGTTGAATTTTGAAACTTACTTGGACTGAGCAGCAAATTTCCCAGTAGCATAAATTGCAGCTTTCATTTCTACAGCATCATGCGAATCAAGGCTATTTCTTATACTATGGTGTATATTTTTCTTTTCTGCAACAACACTAGCAATATTACCTAAAGTTCTAAAAAGAAAACGAACAGTGTATTCAGAATACAATACGAGGCTCATTAAAGTTGTTTGTCAAACATTCATGTACACATAAACAAACATAAAAAATAAAGGATATTTTTAGAATATCACAAAGCAAAATCAACCTAAATAAAGATCATAGCACTTTTAAAATATTAGAATACTTACAAAGTGATATCCACCCACAAATACCTTATCAGTTAAATTAGATTAAAATATTAGGCTGGAGGATACCATGTTCAATTTTCTAAACAATATAAATTGTGATACATCACTTTAAAACATGTATCATTTATCAAGAAATAAAGTTATGAGAATAAAATGAAAATGATCTATCAAATGGCCAAATATTATTGGCTTTATTTTTTTTTTTAGCAGAAAGATATTAATTCTAGATCACTAAAAATACTCAATGACAAAAAAAGACAGAATAAAAAATTTTTTGCAAGTTCTTACATGAACAACCTTACATTAACTTTGCAAATAGGCAGCCCATCTATGGCATCAAAGTTCTTACATGACAGGTACATGCCTAGTAATCTCAAACAAATCAAAGACATAGTAGACTAAATTGTAAATTCTCATTAGATTTGAATTATATATAGTATTCTTATATCATTGTCATCATATACAACTCATGACTTATTCAGTTTATATGAATATTCTTCTGGTACTTGAATAATTTAATTGATATTTTAGAGAAGAGTGTTAATCTTTGAAGTTAAGTGGAATACTATTGTCTTGAATATTCAATTCATTATCAATTTCAATTTTTATCTAGTTCTGTTAATCAATTTCAATCTTTGATAGAAATTCTATTCCAGAGATAAGGCAAATCACATTTTTAATAATCAGTCTTAAGGCCCTGCTATACCTCTGTTCAGGAAAATTGAATCCTATGTTAATCCAATGAAACACATTTAAACGTGTCACAAATGCTATTAATAGTGCATAATAAGAACTTTCAGTTTTTTTGCAAATACAAAAAACTGAGCTACTCTTCCCTTCATGAAAGTTTTTAGCATTTAAATTTTTTTTCAAATATTTTTAAAATGTCAAAATATTTTTATCTGAGTAAATTTTAACCAAATTTTACATTCATTGTGGTTGGATGAAATTCAATTTACAGATATTACAATATCAGAATAAACATTTTTGTTTATTTTTGGCTAAAAATTGTTTAGATTTCATCAGTATTTCGGTATGTTTTTAGATTAAAAATCAAACTCACTCTTATTTCAGAAAATCAAGTTCTGAATAGAACACTACATATGAAACGGAAAAATTTTTATTGCCAAAGTTGGCTGATTTTTACTGCAAACTATGGTAACCTAAGGAGGGGGAAATTTTTAGGAAAAACTTTTCTCCCAATAGGATTCCCACTGTTTTAGGTTGCGGTAGGGGAGTGTGTTGGAGAATTAGCTTTTCTCGCTCCACAAGATATTTATAAAACAGAAGAGATCTGTAAATAATGCATGTTAGATTCCTGCTAATAAGCAGGAATCTAACATGCATTATTTACAGATCTCTTCTGTTTTATAAATATCTTGTTGAGCGATGATAATTATCTTGTTGTTGATGAAGCTAAGTGTTGGAAAAGTAGCTATGATATGTACTTTTAGCTTCACTTTTTTATTTTCATTTAAATGGATTTTAAGATTGAAATATTATAAACTGTTATGTTATTACCTTGTTCAACTATATCATTTACTACAATTTTGAAACAAGACAAACAATATATTAAAAATTAGAGGAAATTAATACAAAATGAAATTTTTAAAAAATATATTTTATCATAGAATCAAAAATCTAATAGTAAGAGCATAAACATGTTTATCTAAGAATAACATTGAAACAAATATATTAATCTTATTTTCCATCATTTTGTAAATTTAACAAGTTTTTACTTCTACAAACACTTAAGCATTTTTGATTTTAACTTACTTCATTCAGGAAAACAAAAAATACTCTACTATAAACTGAGGTATGACCAATAAATATAAGATTTTAATATAATATTAACAGCTTTATAAATTTTTACAATTTCTTATGAAATATTGTGTCTAATAAGAATTCAAATACATTTTAAAATTAAGGAATTATACATATATTTGAAAATTTTAGTTTGATGTAAAACTTCAGTGGAAAAATACAAAAGCACTTCAATAACAAGAAAAACGATACAATACTATACAAATGAAAAGCTGAAAGTGTGCTTAGGGGTAACCATTTTATGAACACAAGATTTATATGAAAAAGTTGTTGTCATGCCCAGTGGAAAAAATACCATTACTTTGGAGAAGAAAGGAATGAAAATAATAAAATATCAAAAGAATGAGAAAACAGTATAAAGGGGCTATAAAAAATGTAACTAATGATAGTATAGGATGTTCAAGATGAAATGCTTTAATTTGAAACTATTATTTTTAACAAAATAAACAAACCCAATGTCTATTACTTATAAAGTAGAAGTTTAGATATGGAAACTTTTATTATGCTTTATGAAATTAATTTTTGATAATAATTTATTTTGTTTTATTAATGCTCACATGATTAAAACCGAACAATTACAGATGGGGGGGAATATAACTACCTTTCTTCTTGTGGGGATACTTTATCAAAGTAATAGCTTTGGAATATATTACAGTAATGGGAACAATTAACAGATTTAAACAGACAGTTAACAGTAATTAAAAACAGATGTTAAAAAATAACAGGAAGGAAAATGAGCATGAATTAAACATGCTCCTTATCACTTGTGTGACTCATGTAGAAATATAGTACTACTAACTTTCTTTCCCTCATCCTTGAAATGTGATTATTAATGTTATGTCTTTATGTAACTATTTTAAGTTTCAACTTATAAATAGGCACTTTTTTTAATATATATTTATTAAAAATATTTTGCTGATCAAGAGAACTAAGCCTTGAAAATAATATATATATATTATTCAAGAGATTAAATTATTAATCGAAATGCACAAGATTTTTTTTTTTTTTTTTTTTTTTTTTTTAAATCTTGCTGGTTAAATAAATTTAATTGGCCCCTCTGAGTTAGAGACAGCAATTTAATTTTCCTTTATTGTGGTAACATTTTTGTGTGATATCTCTGCAAAGCAAGTTCTTTTCCCTTTTACACACTTGTAATATATACAAAATTTTCTAACTGGTGATGAGACATATATCTGCATTTCCACTTAAGAATATTGTCATTTTGGTGATTTATTAGGAAAGGGGATATTAAACCTGTATCGGACAAAGAAAACAACATGTATTTACAATTTACTTTGTGAAATTGCTACTTCAAAATATCTTCTGGAGCATATAAAAGTTTTATTCCAAATTCAAAATTGTGTTTAAATGTTTTAAAAAAAACTGTAAGGACACATTAAAAAAAAAAAAAAAATCATAGGAATTTTAAAATATATAATTGAAATTTTGAAAAATAGAAAAAATGAGTGATAATATACCTTTATATTTACTTGAGATCACTGTAATAATTTTCTATTTTAAGGTAATAATTTTTAAAATGTATATCTATATCTAATTATTTGCAAAAATCAATTCCATTCATAAAAAATTTGATGGAGATTAGTTGGGTTTTATAGTGCAAGATTTGATGGAGAGGAAATGTGAGTTTGCAATAAAATTGAAATGCATAAAATCCATTGCTTTTTAGTAAAGAAGTAATTCCCAAAATTTTAATAAAAAATAGATATAAATTAAGTAAATCAATCTTGTTAGTTTATATATTTTATTTGGAGAACATTTTATCAGAAATATTTAAACTCTAATTTATTTAAAGAATATAATTTTAATAAAATTAAATTCTGCAGTATCATAGCCAATTAAAGTAATATGATATTTAAAATAATATATTCCAAACCTTAATGTCAGTGCTCTAGCCACAGGATCATTGCTATGGATAACTGCATACAAACGATGAACAAATTCATCCAAATTAAGAATTTTGTCCAGATGCTTTTGAGTTTGTTGCATGACTCTTAATATTAACACTCTATGAAAGTTGGTTCTAAAGAAACAGTATAATACAAATATATTTAATAACATATTATAAACACAAAAACAGACAAATTCTATACACTTTGGTTTATAAATAATGAAGAAAATGCTTTGCAAAGGTTAGAGTACTTTTATTCACTATTTTGAACTTTGACTTATAGGATAGATATTTAATTTATACAATCTAAAATATGGACAAAAATCATTAATTTAAATATTAACAAATAATTTAGCAAATTAAATATAAATTTCCATTTAAACCTAAAATAATTCACCCTATAAAAAGAATTTCACATTAAGATTTTTGGACAATACTCAAATTCATAAGCTTTTATTTGTCTAAATGTAAATAGTTAAGTACACTTCTCAAGTTTTAGAAATTAAAATATCTTTCACCAATCATTAATAAGGTTATCTGATATGTATTACATTTTATACAAACACTTTAATTTATTTATTTAAAAAATAACAAAGCTGGATATGGTACATAAGCATTGTATTTACTTGCTAGCATTAAAGTGCATGAGAAAATAAGTATATATATATATGATAGACATATATTATTAAACTTTTAAAATAATTGTGGAAATCAGAATTTAAAGAAATAAAAAAATACCCAGTGCGAAACAGTTCTGCTAATTTCAGGCATGCTGAATTAATCAATATTGGAAAGGGATATTTTTCAAACAGGCGAGGGAATCTAACTATTGCTTCACATTGTTCACCAACTTTAGCAGATCTTAAACCTAAAAGAAAGAAAGATTTTAAGTCAATTTAACTAAAAAAATTAAAATTATTAAAAATAAACAATATAAGTATATATTTTTAGCTAAATCTTAAAATTATTTATCAGAAATTAAAAAGCAGAAAGTAAACTTATGATTTTAATATTAAAGATAATGATAATCTAAAATTTAATAAAACAAAAAAAAAAATTACAAATTAATAAATATTAAAAAAAAATTATCAATTTACTCACACTTGTTAAAACTGTTATCATAAAAAATATAAAATTAAGAAAATGAATGAATAAAATCATATTTACGAATGTAATAAATATATTTAGAACTGGACAATTTAAAAAATTCAAAATATTTATTATAAGAGTAATCTTTCATCACATTCAAATTTGAATAATATACAGGGAACTATAGATAAATATAATAAGTAATTAATTTTATAAAAAGATCACAAAAAATTCAGATTAAAATAAAATTTATAAATGATACCTTTGTCTAGTTCTGTAAGAGCTGAATTGGCATCTTGATCAGGCTCTCCTGATGAAGTTTCACCAATTATAGACAGTCGAGCAGATACATTAGCCATTACTGTAAAAGAAAGCAAAGATCTAAGAACAAAAAAATAAATATTAATTGTAATATTAAAAATAATATAAAATTAAAAAATAATTTAAAAATTATATTCATTATACAGAAAGAAAACAAATAAATATAAAATTTTTCCTATGCAGATTCAGTTACAATACACTTTGTCAATCAATGAATTCCCAATTTATTCATTCCTCTAATACTGAAATAAAACTGATGTCAAGATAAAACATCAAACCAAGAGTCTTCCTGTTTGAAGTTAAATTATTTGTAAGTAAAAAATTCAATAGTTTACTAACTGTTAAATAATTTGAAATCAGAAGTAATTCTCCGAAAAATAATTTGTTTGTCAAGAAAGGTATTTTATTGTTTAAAACAAATTGTAAATTTGCAATAGCGTGATTTTCAAACTGTAAAGAATTTATGACATCAAAGGACACCAATTAGCAGACTTTAGTAATTGTTTAATAGCACTCGCATTTAGACTGAACATGTTTGACAATTTTATGAATATGAAATAAGATTTCATAAAAGAATACAGAATTAATTTAAACAAAAATTAGTCATTTTAGCATGATTGAAAAATAAGATCTTATAAAAATAACAAAGGCATATATATAACACTGTGCTATTATTAGGATTTGGTCCTTTTTGTCACTACAAGGAGCAAAAGTGATGGCTCCTTATATAGTAGAACACTCAATGGGTATGCCATTGTGTCTCTAAAAGTAGTTCCTTGTAGTTTAAAAGCAGGGACCAAGAGGATAATTTCCTAGTTTGGCCAGCAAATCGTGGAGATATCATTTCAAATTGCGACTTCGACATATTTAATATGCCTCAGCCCTATGCAAACACAACATGTTTGGTTGGGTTAAAAATTGAACTCAGTATGAAAACGAGAACTAAGGCCCTAACCAACCAAGCCACCACAATCACATAAGGAAAAATCTTCAGTGTCACATTTTATTATTTCTTAATATCTTACATTCAACTGGTTATAAAAAGATCCCTT
>JAPDSC010135321.1:0-18801 GCA_026290005.1 Latrodectus geometricus | reverse complement strand
AAAAAAAACTGATTGTTTGTTATTAACTTTTGGGGGCTAGTATAGCTAATAAAATATGTACAATAAATCTAAGGAAATTCCAAGATAACCAACCTTCATTCCAAAACCAATAGTGTCCATAAAAGATGTTTGGGTTTTAAATATCATGAAAGGTAATAGATTTTAATCGGTATTTTTTTATGGTGATTTTAAAAACTGTATCTAAGTTATCAGTTTCTCAATGGATTTTAATCGGCAATTTTTATGATAACTTTAAACAATTGTATCTAAGTTGTCAATTCCTTAATGGTATGTATCTAGGTTGTCAGTAGTATGACATAAAGAAACAAAAAATAATTCTAATTTTGATTTTCTAATGTTTGAATTATTATTTGACATAAATGTCTCACAAATTACACTATCTATAAATAACACAAATCACACATTGCATAAATTACAATGCGTTATTGCTTCCTTTAGGGAAGCTTTCGGAAGTAAATTTTAGAGTTAGTAAGCAGTTCATCAAACAGCTACGAAAGCCTGAACTATTTTTGGGATTTTACATGAGATATATCACATTAAAAAAATAGTCTTCTACATTGCCTTGATGTTGTGTAGTGGTTTAAAGAATTCATACTTATTTCTATTATTTACATTGCACTAGATTCGTAAAATAGAAAATAGCATCCTACTGGATGTGGGATATGTCTTAGTAAACAACTGGTCGACATCTGACAATGTATCTTGAAGTTGTACCTAGTGATTTTGATTCAAAGTTAAATTATGAAATTGTACCCAGTTGGCACATTATCGTCTCTAAATTTTAACCTCTTCAACGTAAGTATATAAAATTCTCGAAATTTTAAATATCTTGTGTTTTACTATGACGATCTTTGGTTGATAGGTGAAGATCGAATTGGCCAACTACCTTCATAAAATTTACCAACATTAGCAATAATTATTCCCCCGCAGCTTATTTAACTGTATCCGCCTTTAATTCTCAACTTTGTTTCACAAATATTTTATCATATATAAAGTGTGATTCTATTCAGTTTTATTCCTCTTTGTTTTAATTCTTGAGAGAAGTACGAGGGAATATGGAATTCTTAAGGAATGTTCAACAGGTTCTTGTTGGTGCTTTTGCCCCAGTGGCTGCAGAGTTCTTGGGAACATTCGTTTTGGTGGTAAGAACAAATATTTATTTCTAGTGTTATTCATGTATGTTGTATTTTCTATCTCCATCGTGGTTTTAGTTATTTATAATTTTTTCTGTAAGAAAAACGAGTCCGTTATTTTACACTTCTGGAGTAAGTGGCTACCTTTTTGGTAGTTTCTATAAAAACTGCAGTGTTTCCTTGAATTTGAAATAAAGTTTAAATTATTTACGTAAATAAAAGCTAATGTTCTAAATTTGGATTTCGAATAGCTCAAACATCTTATATTCTGCTTTTGAGAAATCGGAAGCACGATAAATCTAACGAGTTTCTTGGGTTGAATCTTTATATATACTGAATCATTGGCGAAGTTCTTAATTGTGATAGAAAGAAATCAAAATTTTTAAGATTGTTTTGGTTAAATTTATTCTAGCGAAATTCCTTTCTAATTTATTTTTTTAATCTGAAGAATTTCAGAGTTTGCTTTGCACTTGAGAATATTTACTTCCTACTCTAAAGTTTTTTAATTAAGTTTTTTTAAATCTTCTATAATGGCTTAATATTATATACAAATTTTGTATTTAGCATGATTTTGACGTTGATTGGGTTTTAAAATGAGATATTTAAAAGCAAACTTTGGCGCAGCATGTTCTTTTGGACTTTGTGCCAGAAAATCCAACCAACCTTCGCCGTTGTCAACCTAAACCTCTGATTAGTTAATATAAGACATATTTGATATGTAGGCTTTAACTAATCGTCCATTCTACGAAGTCTTAAAATTAATGTTAAATTGTATAACTTTATGTTGGAAGATGCTGGCTACGGTAATCTTAGATTGCTTTATTTATACTTTGAAAGATTGCTGCCAATCAAAGGTAGAAGTTTTTAAGTCGGACTGTACATATTTTAGTAAGTTACCACTACTTAATTTGGTAAATCTGAATATTACTATACGTTATTTTGTAAAGTCTACTGAAATAGGATTTTCATTCAATTTTGATCTGCGTAATGTCTAACTGTTAAAATAATTAGTAAAATGTTTTTGATAACTATTGATTTTTCTCAGAAGCTGTCATTTTGAACATTTCAGTTATGCGGTGATGGTGTTATGGCAAGTCTCGTTCTAACTCGTGCTGGTCATATTAGTGCGCTTCTTGCAGCATTTGGATGGGGTCTGGCCTTGATGTTTGGAGTTGCTTTGGCTGGTGGCATATCAGGTAAATTCCACAACAAAATAATGCACACCGATTAAATTTGTTAACTTGAAGTAAAATTTAGTTTTTTGAAAGTTTTTTGAACACTTGTGTTACTTTAACTTCTAAATTATCGATTAACGAAAATTCATATCGTGATATTTTTAATCTTCTCTTGAAATTAACAATACATTGCTTAGACGTTTAAAAAATACCACTTGCGTAAGTAATCTTTAAATTTACACAGCTACATTTTAATTACTTCCAGCATGCAATTGTGAATTCATAAGATAAATATAACTTAGAGGGTAAAGGTTTAATAAGACTTACGATTGTTCTAACATAGAAGTGTAAAGCAACCAGCTAAACTTAACATTTTCTAGGCGTGATTCTCAAATTTAAAGGTACTAAAATTAATGCAGATTTGTTTAAAAACAATTCTAGAATGTTTCCCTAAGTCTTACTAAAATTTTGTTTAGGATTCAAATGAGAGTGGAGCTTTAGTTTTGTGTTAACACAAATATTTGTTTGCCAACTTGATATCTGGTCCTTGCTAAATTAATATTAAGATGGACACAGGAAGAAATTCGCGTAGCATTAATACTAGCATCAGAGACTGTTCTATTTAAAAAATTTCCACGACACAATTTTAAATAAATCCGTAGTGGAATAACTTTAGTTGGCTGTTAAAGTACATAGTTTAATTTCTCCGTACTTAATGTTATTGGCTGCTAACAGTACATGACTCTTTAGGGGGTCACGTAAATCCGGCCGTGACTCTTGCTTTTGCAGTGACCAAAAGGACATCTTGGAAGCTTGTTATACCCTATTTCCTTGCCCAGTACCATGGAAGTTTCATTGCAGCAGTTTTAGTCTATTTCGCTTATTCTGGTAAGTGTTGATAGCTTACTTTCATAGCTTTTATCATAGATTGTTCATATTACTAATACTGAAATTTTAATCTAACGTTCTTGATATTCTTAAAGATTACATAAACTAAATATAAATTATTTTACGTAAATAAGCTTAATTTTCGGGATTAAGGTTCTGCAACCGAAGTTTAAATATAGAATCCAGCTAAAGCTCACTGCTTGATGGGTCATTTTCCGATGTGTAAGCCTAAGTATTAGTGTAGCACTTTATTTGAAGTAATAAAGTACATTAGTGGGAATAATTTCTGAATCTTATATAAGTTGAGTGGCTAGATGTTTTCTGGAGTTCAGTTTTCCGTATTTTTTCTGTACGAACTTTATTTCGAGTAAAATAAAAAAAATGCACAGTATGATTAAAAATATAAATTGCTCAGAGAAAGTATGTATTATGAAACAGATCTGTGTGTGTGGACGCAAAGTGCGATAAACTTGATATGAAAGCACTAGATCGATCATAGCTATAATTTCGAAAAGATCCTTGTAAGTCTTATCAATATTTAATTTCTAATAACTTTTAAAACGAAATTGGGCATATTTAAAAACTTATAAATTCGCTTCGTTAATATTTAAACTAAAAAGAAATGGATTATTTAATTACGTATTTTATAAATTATTAGTTTATACCGCGTGTGATTTGTTTTTCACTTCACATTAAAAAGTTTGTCACGTTTTTTCTTATTTGCTTTCGCTATTGCTTTTAACTTAAGAATCTGCTGTGTAACTTAAGTTTTTGCTTCCTTATGATATACGAATTTGAATATTTTCAAGACTAAGCAGCTCATCTCTTGACAAATTGCGAAATGAAGTTAGCGAAATGAAATTTTCTTTACGAGGAACCAAATTCGTTCTTGAACGTAACTGGACAGAGCTGATTATAGCTTAAATAACTCGGGGGTTTCGTGATTTTATTTTATGAAACATAAACAGTATTTCAAAGTTCTCTTGTAAACTTTTCTGATGGAGAATGTTTTTATCAGATTCCGCGGTGGCGTATAATAATCATAACGAAATTCGGAATTTTTTTAACACATAATCCGCGGATTATATACAGAAATATGGTAGATCATAATTAATAGATTGCTTTAAATTTTAGTGTTCTGTAATTTAATATTTTTAATAAAGAAATATTAGTCTCTATACATCCATGTAAATTTGAGACATTGTATTAATAAATATTTACGAGAATGTAACTTTAGACTTAGTTCAATTGTCCTTGATAATTGAAAACCCGATTACGTTTGGCACGATAACTGTGTAGCACTTAGCGCGAAAATTAAAAGGAACAGTGAAAAACTTGGTTTCGTCGTTGGCAACATACTTGATGGCCTGGATTCTTTGAAAAATCGGGTGAAACTCGTTACGCACACCAGGTTTTAGCTATTTTTAGAATTAAAAACTTTGTTTTGAATGTGCTATTTTTTGCTTTTAAACTTGATAAACAAATTCTCTTAAGGTAACTCCCAATAAATTTTTCATAAAATTATAAATGAAGCTTTAACACAATCAAGCATAACTACTGCTTCTGAAGACTTTTGAATAGTAGCTACGTACCAAGCGATAATTAGTTGTAAATTTTGTACAGTTTACGCCAATAAGATATTTAATTTTCCATAAAATCATTCACTTATGCACGTATTCAAGTTGACGTTACATTTTTATAATTAAGGATTATTTAACTCCTTGCTATTTCTAGATGCTCTTTACGACTTTGATGGAGGATTTCGCCAAGTACCACCAGAGGTGAACTCTACGGCTGAAATTTTCTCTACTTATCCCAAGTCTTTTGCATCACCGACTGTTCTTTTCCTGGATCAGGTTTTGTATAAACTTCAAGTTTTTCCATATATCTAGGTTTCTTTACACAAAATTAAAGTAGAAATTTTAAATTGGCTACCTCAGTAACTCTGAAGAATCTGTAAATTAAAGAGTTGGTTGAATTAGTTAAATGTAAGCGGGAAAAATGCTGTAATTCAAATGTTTTACATGATAGTGATATAATTCTAATTTTCGAGATTTATAAACTAAAATTAAATCTATGTTAAAGCTCATTGATAAAAACTTATAATGTTGTCAATCTATATTTATTTTTAAACCTTACTGTATGAAGTAAGTTTCCTAGAACTCTTACTTCTCACTTGCAACTTCTTAGTTTTATTGGGTTAAGATATTTCAAACTTTAGTAATTAAAATGATATAGTTCTGCTTCGGTTTTAACTGTGTCTATATTATAGCTACTTAAAAATATTTGTATGCTTTGTTATGTACTTAACGTCTTGATGGTTCTGAAATTTTAGTTTCTGGTGGAAATTATAAATTTGAATACAATAAAATCATAAATTTCTTAAGTTAAAATTTTATTACAAGTTTTTTGCTTTTGAAAGAAGTCGTAACATCTAGGTTTACGTTTTCCGTACGCGCAAAGATTTAGTCAAAACCATTTTAACAAATGTAATATGTAGTCTCCCCTCTGAAGTTTTGCGTAATAAAAGAACACTTGACAAACTTTGCAATAATTTTTTAAAATTTTGCTCAAATTATCAGTAACTTCAAAAGTTTAAAGAAAACGGATCCATCTTTAATGGATTTCTGTGGTTCTAATGACTTCAGAATTTCGTTGTCAGCAGATTCTTAATATTTGAGTTTGTTTACAACATAGATCTTCAACATTTAAAAGGTCTTTAAATTTTAAAATGTTAAGACTTGTTCATATGGTTTACTTGCTTATAATTTACTTCATATAGTTAAAGAAATAATACTTAAGAGTTTATTTTAAGAGGAAAATGGAATTCCATTTAAGTATAACTCCTATAACGCAGTAGGAAAATAAGAGTTCATAATTTGACTGCTTGAAACTTTATCAGAATTCAAACCAAATTTTTTGTTTCTAAGAACTTAATCTTTTGTGCACTTAACTGATCAGGATTTTCATTAAATATACAATTTTTAACTTTGAAACTTCCGATAAATTAGAACTTTTAAAACTAAGAAATATAGTTGCTTAAATGAAACTGTTTAACTTCCCAACCGAAGACTTAATAACCAAATATAAAACTTGGTTTGTTTAATGTTTCTAAAATTGAATTTCTTAATTTCATAAGGCACTTACTTTTGTACCCTTCATCTCGATATAACTCAGAATTAATAAAGACTTGTAAGAAAACTAGAGCTTTGCTTAGTTTGATATACTCGATTTTTAGAACTTCAAGAACTATATTGAAATACTTTTTCATATGATATATCAAAGTTTTTAAACTTCCAGTAAACTTTTGAAATAACTAATAAAAATAACAGCTTTTAAAATCGGATACTCCTATGGGTAATTTTATACAGTCCTTAATTTTAAACTTCGATTACATGTGTGGTATTAGGGAATGAATGGTTCTTAGTTTTGCTCTACAACTCTTAAGTTGTAACAGTTCAAATGATTAGACAAAATGTAACGCAGTTTCAAACTTAAATACTGCCATCATCTAGAAAATCATTTGTTTGGGGGGAAAAGAAATCAAATATTTTTATGTGAACTTTATGTAACTTTAGGATTCGCTTTGTAAAAAGGCTTAAAACAGTTTTCATGTAGATTTTTGGGCGTTACGACTGTTGACATGCGGTTAACTTCGTTCATTTTTGATATCGTGTAGACATTTCAGACGATGCTGTATCCACATGCGAGGTGCATCTCTAACATCAAAAATACCCGAACGGAATCGACGAAACAAAAATTGTACGTAGCTGGTTGTTACAGTCTTATATAGGACGATAAACACCTTTCACAATTTTAGCCACCCGGCTATCTTTTTCGCCGTTACAAGAGAAAAACGAAAATGTATCGAATTTTCTGTTTGTTGTCTTCTATTTTTAAAACCTTGTACTCGTAACTAAATGAATCAAGCAAAAAAACCGCAGGAGGATATTTTAGTGTCAAATGTCACCTTTCCAACGAGCATAAGTCTGAAATTGTTTGGTAGATACCTCACGAGGTATCAATCACTACAGACGTCTACCGAAAAAATAAGGGATTACTTGTTCCCCAACCTAATAACTTTAACAGGGACAAACAATTGTCTAAACTGTTTATTGGTTTGATCACTAAGCGTTTCTAACATTAAATGTTTTTCTTCAGGTAATTGGTACTGCTTTATTGCTCTTAGTGATTTGTGCTGCTACGGATAAGAAAAACTTGAACGTACCTACTTCTGCCCAACCTTTCTTGATTGGTCTGGGATTAACAGTCATAGCTTTGGCTTTTGGTCTCAACTGCGGAGCACCATTGAACCCGGCTCGTGATCTTAGCCCCAGAATCTTCACTGCTATCGCTGGTTGGGGTGTCAAGACTTTCAGGTAATGTATCTTCTGCCAATCTAAAATGAAACCTTTTTCAAATGAAAATTGTAAGTTATAAAAGTAAAAATTAGTCTGAGAACTCTTTAGATTTTGTGGTTATTACAATTGAAGGCTTAAACTTGATAAATGTTTTAACAAAGAATCTGTTACGTCTACGTTGGCGCAGCTTGTCCATTTTGGACCTTGTGCCACAAAACCCAACTAACCAAACAAACTGTTACGTCTACGAATCATTAATCCTTTTACGTATAGAATTTTAATAATACTGCGTATATGGAATCTTTAATTGGTGTTTGAAATTATAAACTATTTATAAATTGTCAAAAGTATAAAAGATCAGTTTTTGGATACCAAAAACTTAATTTTAAGTTCATGTAAAGATAAAAGTTTAGATTCAAACAAAAGTGCAAAATACTTAAATTCAAATGAAAAATATTTCCCAGTTAAAAACCAATATTTGAGAATCTTTTGAAACTTCCATACAAAAGCCTTCTTAAAGAACTTTGACAAGTTGTATTGAACATGAGCAAATTGGAGTTAAAATTCTTGAACTTGTTTAACGACTTGTATTAATGCATTGTTTAAGGATAAATTTAAGTTTTAAAAATTATGTTTTAAATTCAATAGTTAGCTTTTCACTTAAATTGAAAGAATACCTTAAAGTAATAAGACTTGTAGAAGCTTCATAAGCTGTGTGTTCGGGTTCTTATGAAGTTTCAAATAAAATAAATTTCTTCTAGAAAACATTTCAGACAACCCCTCGTTTCGTCGAATGTCTTAAATTTGGACTTCACGGTTCAATTTATTGCTCAATTAATGACTTAAAATTCATTATGTAGTTAGAAATTATGCTTTAATACTGCTACCTAATTTGAATTTTTACTTTCTCGATTCTTCAGTTGACAACTGAAAGAACTTACGAGAGATCTAAAGATGCACCCATATTGTCATAAACGTCAAGATGTACCGTCATCACTAGCACATCCTTGAGTGTCTGGGGTTGTCTCTTGAAAACTTGTACGTCTTCTATCATTGTTTTCTATTTTCTAAAAATAACCTCGTGGACCTCGTCTCTTGGCGCAGCTTGTCCTTTTTGGACCTTGCGCCATAAAACCCAACCGTGGACCTCGTCTAGTATATTAATAGACATGGAGATTAGTAACAACACTATCATATTTAAAGACCTTTTCGAGCTGGCTGCGGAATAGTTAAACTCATACCTTCGGTTCAACTGTTCATGGGTCCGAATTCCACCTTGGATTTGGATCTTTGCTATAGACGGAATCTGCAGTTAACAGTCACTGTAATTAGACTTAGTGTGCAAAAATGGTCGTTGAGTGAATTATGAAATAAAAGCAATTTTGCTTTACGAATAATATAACTTAGCTTATTGTGATTAGTCTTTTAATACCAATACTCTTAAATCATCGTATGATAACTAAAACAGCTTTACTTGTCTGTTACAAGCTTTCAGAATAGCTTGTAATGTTATAAGTAAACAGATTAGTCTCTCTCAAAGCAACACTTGCAATGGTACAACACTTTCATAACTTTGTGGTATGTTGCACCATTGTGACAAGTGCTCTTTAGTTTAAATAGCAAATGTGTGTGTATTTGCCACAGCAAAAAGATACTGTTAGTTCCTTGTGTGGCATTAGAACTTCTAAGTTATTCCTACTACTTTTTTTCCATGTAAAAAGTGTTCCAGATTTCTATTTTATTATTTAATACGTTAATACTAGGACTCCGTTGAACACAGAACTTCACGTTAAATAAATTGCAAAACTAGCTATAGCAGCTACTTCCATTACATAAATGTCACCATTACATAAATCCATTCCTGCTACGGATAAATTTCGCTTTATGAAAAAATCAGATTTTGAACAAGTTTTCTCCGTTAGCATGCAGATGTCTAAATGTTAACAAGGAACTAGAAATTATCTAAAGCAGTATTTGTAAAATCTTGAAGTCTTTGTGTGTAGCGTATTTACTGATTCAAATATTATCTCAAAGGATTAAACTTTAGCAACATAGAATGCAATGCTATTGAGTTGAATACTTAATTCTTTAAATTTCAACGTGAAAATGCAAAGCCATTTGATACTTGCCATGGCTTCTATTATTTAACATTAGACTCAAATGATTAACTTTCAATTTTAAGTTTTCAAATTACTATCTCAATACACAGTTGAAGCGATTAATATTTGTTCTTAAATAAGTTTCGTGTTATGAACCAAGATGTAGTTTAATGACTAGTTCAGGCTTTCAGTTGAAGTTTTCCAGTGTCTTCAAGTATGTTTGGAGTACATAATTTTACATATCTTCAGTGAAGACAGGGTTAGATTATAGGGTGCATCTTTGATTCTCGCAAAATTTTGATCGTGATTGATTACCAAGCTGGGCAAAATCGAATCTTGTTCTGATTGGTTTAGATCCAGTTGAGGCTCTGATTGGTTAAGTTTTTAGAATTTTGAAAATCCAATGAACTTTGCGTTATTTTTGAATGCTCAACCCTACCTGTTAGCACTGTAATCGGCGATAACAGGAATGGCGCCAAAAATCGCCAAGTTTGCCAAAGGGCACCCTAAAGTAAAGTTTTACCACAGATAGTCACTGTTAGTGAGCCTGCTGTTATTAAATATCTTTATGTGCATCGCTGCATTAAGTAACGTATTAACTAGCTCTAATACTGTGCAACTCCTGAAACTGAATAATCAGTTCCTGTCGTTTAGTTAAATTAGGGTTCTATTTAACCTATGTAAAATTAAAATGGCACACATTAGGTTTTCTCTCCATACATCATAATGACTTTTACTTTTCAGTTTTAGAGATTACAACTGGTTCTGGATTCCAGTCATCGCACCTCATGTGGGAGGCATCCTTGGTGCTCTCATCTACGATATCTGCATCAGTTTGCCTCTCAAGAGTTATAGGCGCTTATCTGAAGATTTAGGTAATTTGTTACCATATTTATATTTACCTCAGGTTTAACTACTGAACTCTTAAACGAAATTTTTGGTTTTTAATTTTGTGAACTATACTTTAAATGCTGTTTTAAAAATTGAATCTTGGTTAATCTTTGAATGTTTCGGTATGGTCTTGTCTTACTAATTTCTCTTTCAGTGGGTCTAAATAGCGCAATATGCAATCAAGCATTGAAAATAGCACACCAAGAAGAGAGCATGGGATTGAATTGATTTAATGCAGTGATGGGTGATACGTCTCTTGGTTTTGGGATCAAGGGAGTTTCAGTGTTTACAACTGAATACAGTACAACCTCAACAGACTTCAAACCGCAACAATACTTAGCATCTAGTTTATTGGATGTTTGTTATCCTGAGGCTGTGTATACAAACTTTAAGCAACCACTTACAAATTATATAATGAGTGACACGTGGCGGAACCTGTCGTTTCAGCTGGTCTCACTTGCTGTCTATATATGTAAACAATTCCGGGGTGTGCGGTGGTTATGGAAGAGTCAGAACATGACTTACATGTTCTGAGATTCGAACTGTGTGCGTATGAGCCTTGTGTTGCAAAATTGGCCCTAGAAGTTACATTAATACAGGTCCCAAGTGAGATCGAAAAATGTCATCAATATAACGCTTGCTCGTTAAGGTTCCATGTACCCAAATCAGTGAATCGGCTATCAATCTATAAGCCCCTAGACCATTATGCCTTCTGTGAGTGTAATATCACCCGACATTATGGATGAGTGTATCATTCGACAGGGCGCCTCAACACCCGTATGTAGTTATCTGTTTTTAAAGTGAACCAAGTTTCCTCACTAAACTTCTGTGGAATAAGACGTTGCTCTGGTTTGGCAGAATTGTAGACGGAGTCGCTTATGTTGTGTGATGTTAAAGGCAATACACGAAAAGCGTACATAGATCAGATTCGTTTCCACACGGCACCTAGAAAGTTTGTAGGAAAACTGTCACCTAGATCTGCATGCATCGTGGAGCAACTTACTCGGGATCTACGAGCGCTTGCTGCAGGATCCTTTGATCCTCATCTAGCCACCACAAAACCGGTAGTACAAACTCATGTCCACTGCTCTGATGGCACATTCCGAACGCTGGTCCAGTTTGCGGTTTTCATGACTATGAGGCCCCTCTTTAACAGGCCTAACTGTGTGAGCAGACACTTTGCAAGTTTCCCCAGGAATTTTTTTCTAATGTCCTAGCTTTTGCCTATGATCGTCAGATATTTGAACCTTCCATTCGTATCTAGTTTATGTAGGGCCCACTTCATGATTGCAAAGCCACTGCTGGGTGTAGTCATGCACACTGACACCAAACTTGGATGATTTGCATATCGGAATTTATTGTATTTGCAAAATTTCGTGCTGAACTTTTCTTCCATGGTGTTCTATTTTCAATGCTCTAGAATGTATGCGAAACGCTTGACGCATAAAGCCTGTCCAAACGACTGAAACGTCTAAAGCTAAGATTTTATTTATAATTTTACTGTTAGTCATTTTTCGCATATTATAAAAATTGAAACACCAGCACCTCCATAAACATGTGTAAATTTTAGCTACTTCTCAGTAGCTAATATCAAATGGATAAGAACGATTTGACATTAAGCAATCTTGAGCCTTGAACATATTTTTTTAAATTGTTAATGTCTGAAGCTTGATGTTGCGCGCTATTAAAAAATGGCACAAGTTTAATATTGTGGAAGATGTATTGGTTTTGCCTTCTAGAGTTGATTGACGCTCTCTGAAACTTAAATGTATTGAACATTAATGTGTTAAGATGTGCGTACTCGAGTAATTTGCTTGGTTATGACTTGAAATCCAGAATGAGACTTCAACCACGAACCAGATTGTTCACTCATGACTGGAAAATGCAAACAGAGCGTGTTTCGGTAACTTCGAAATTAACAGTGATCTGCAAAAATTACCAGTTCTTCTTTGAATTTATATGAATCTCGGTATGTTAAACAATAACTTGATAAGAATAGCACTAGAAAGTTCGTGCTCGAGGAATTTCCCTAGAATTTGAGTCTGTTAGACTATATGGCGTAGCTTGTCCTTTTTGGACATTGCGCCTTTAAAACCCAACCAACCTGTTAGACTATACTTTAGGGTGCCACTCTGATTCTCGCAAAGTTGTGACCGCGATGGATTGCCAAGCTGGGCAAAACCGAATAATGTTCTGATTTGCTTATCGTTTTTAGAATTTTGAAAATCCAACGGACGTTGCGTTATTTTTGAATGTTCAACCATACTTGTTAGCACTGTAATCGGCGCGAACAGAAATGGCGCCAAAAATCTGAAGTTTGCCAAAGGGCACCCTGAAGTACAGTTTCACCTTTGAATCTCTTCAACATTAAGAATGCTCAGTTTCTGTAATTCCTATTACAACGGTGAATTTAATTTTATCAGTTTTGGTTTTACTATAAATTGTGCCTAGGTAAAAGTTTACCATAGCTGAAGTAAAAGTTAGGAAAATGACTTTGAAGTTTTAATGCCTTAGTTTAAATATGTCACTGAATATGACATTTAAACAGAAATGCGTTAAGATGAATAAACTAATTTCTTAACTGCCCTGATACACTAAGAGCAAATTCTTATGAATTTTCTATTTTATTTATGCAGAAAATGGTGAGCAAAGTGAATGGGAACCTCCTCAAGTTGAAGTCACCAAGCGAACAGATTTGAGTAAGTACTTCAGGAGACTAATTTCTAAAATTTCATCTACACTTGTTAAAAACTGAACGTCTCTTATTGAAAACTATACTCATTACAAATTTAACCTTCATTTATATAAATCCGGGGAAAATCTTTTTATTTTAGAGTTAAGACGTTTTGGTTTTCTAAATGGTCAAGCTTCATAAAAGCTGGAATGGTACTTTCCACGTAGTTGCAATTAAATTTAAATTTTGCATAATAAATCCGATATTTCTATTTTTGAAATGGTTTTTTTCCAAATAAAATACGGAAGTTCAACAGTTTTACGCATACAGTGGAATTCGAGTCTCAATTTAATGCCATTTGTCTAATGAATTCTTAAACTGAGATTTTTTAAGGATTTTAGAAACTTTAAAACGAGATATTAACTCGAAACTATTGTTTCAAATAGTTTTCAAGTGACTAAATTTAGAGCATTGACCAAAACTGGATATAAAGCCAAGGTGGTGGGTGGAAATGTGCTTTGGGTACCCTGCTTGGCGCGTTTTCGAAAACACTGTTGCTATGGCGACGAAAATGAAATACATGTTTAACAATTTTAACTTTTTCTATGGCAACGAAAAGTTTTTATGAATTATACAACAAAAAATACATTGAAATATTAATTATGTTAATATTTCAGCTTATTAATATTCATAAATTTATTAATTAAAATTCTTTTCTAGAGGTTGCTATAAAGAGCGCATTAAAGGTGAAAAACGTCCGGGTTACCACGCGTAGAGTATTTATCGCAAAGTTGGCATGGAAGGGGACCCAAAACGCAGTTTAACCTCAAACTAGTCATATAGATCTGATCAGCAAAATGGTTAACTTTCTGGATGCCTATTTAAGTTCTTATTTACTCTTTGTGTTTTATATATACATGTAGTTTATATTTCATTTAAACAATCAATATCTAGAGTCCTTGTGATTATAGTTTAGTGATAAAGCCACCTCGGGAGTGGTGCATTTTGCTACATTTAAAATAGTAATCTTTTTATAAAAAATTAAATTGTATAAAAACTTAAGTTTAAATATTGTATTATATTCAGGTTTGAAAATACAAAAATTGAAGTCTGGTAGAGAGAAATCTTGAATAAATATAGTCTAAAAGCAAAGTAAATGTTCTAGACTTGAAAGATTATACCGAAATTAGCTTTTGAATCTTCTAGAACTAAATTTCTCCGTGCTTTAAGAACCTTAAATTACGTTCTAAATATCCACTAGAACACACACAAAAATGAATAATATTCGTCCCAGACGAAAAATCTTAATTTTTATCTTTTGAAGTGATGGGTTTCTCGACAACTGAAGTTAACAGTCTGAGTTAATTAAGAAGGTATGTCAAAGGAATTGCTTAATCTTTATTGTTATTTACACAATTGCTTTTAATTTGATCCAACTAAAGGCAAAACCTTGAAGTCCTATTCTGCAAACACTAGTTTAAGTTGATCATCAGTTTGAGGTAATAGTGTCAATATAGGGTTTAAGTAAGATGAAATTTTTGCAGTGTTGCCTGTTGTGGATTAAAACTGAATCCAATTTTTTTTTCGAGTGAATATAAGACTCTAATATCTAGGATTAGAAAGTTTTCAGTATTTTAAATAAACTGTGTGGTTTCAGGTGATGTATTCGTCCAAGGTACGTATCCTTCCGTTGAAAGTACACCTACAATAGCAGATTCATCTGTGGAATCGAGGGCTAAGACATCAACAATGTCGGATGGTTAAAAGCTGAAGACCAGTGTGACCAGTTCCTTGGATTATGAATATCTTTAAAATTTAGAAGCTTTTGTTAATTATTCCTACTATAAGTTAGCGTGTTGTATTTTAAATGTTTAATGTTACTGTTAATTTTTTAAAATAACTTTTTAAGTTACCTAGCTTTCACTTTTAACTGCTTAAAATGCTCCCTGTTTTAAAAAAATGCATTTATGAAATTAAAGCTTTTGTTTATGAAACAAAATTCAGAAAATTATTGGTCTTGAAATTATTTACATAGATGTTCTAAAGAAATTTTTTTTTAATATGAAAAATCGGAATTATATTTGCTGTCTAACTATTTTTCAAACTCCATAATTGGAGGAATATTAAGTGTTAATAACTTAATATTCCTCCAATAAAGTAAGGGTTGAATCATTAAAGTTAATAAGATTTTCAAGTATAAAAACTGAAATGGGAAATTTTTAGTGTGAGGGAAATATGGTGTAATCTTATTTTCGATGATTAAGACTTATCTAAAATATAAAAGCTCAAACTGACACGTACTGATTATAGGGTTATTTTTTAAATACTAAATTAATAAAAATATACCCGTATTCTCTTAAATTATAATATTCTGCAACACTTAGCACTTCATTAATCCTACAGAAAATAAAATTCTCACAATAAGGCCCATCGTGTAACAACCCTTTAAAGAGCAAGCCTGAGCATAATGAGGCAGTTTAAGGCTAGTAGTTTCGTTTCCTTTACGGCAATCTAAATTTTTATTGTGTATTTGTCGAAACTTCAAATTTGAATTGCACGAGAGAATTATACAGTTATTTGGAAGATTTAAACACTTGTTACCGATAACTTAAAGAGTAAAATAATAAAAATAGAAACTGGACAGAATTTATATCCACAAATAACCTTTTTTAAGACAAATTGATAAGCACATTGCTTTATGTAATTAAATTTTAAGAAATATTCTAGTTTTTTATTAGCAAATTATATATTAAAATTAAATTGAACAAAATACTTAATTCACCAAACTAAATTATTAGAAGAAAAAATAATAAACGATTACTTATAAATATTGAATTAGTATAATTCTTATGTTAAAAATGTGTTTAATAATTGTAAAATGTTATTTTGTATTACTTAAATTTTTCAACCTTAAAAATTTTTTTGGTTTTTGAACCACTATTTCTGGTTTTATAAGAGTTTTAAGCGACTTATAGAAAAACAAAATTTATGAAATTATTAGGACTTTAATATATTGCAGTTACATTTCTCTCCTAATTCAAAATTTATTCATAATATCACTTACATAATGATTCTACATTTTTAAGGTATTTAAATAATTATTTAGAATAAAAAATCTTACAGATTGTTTTAATATTTAAGTTTTTTGCTAAATTGGTATGTCAATATTGAATATATAGGTATATATTTTTAAGTGTTGCTGATTTAATAAAGAAACTTTTTTTAAAATCTGCGACTGCCCAAATCTGTATAATTTTTAATTATATTCATAATTGGAGTAAATGAAATATTTAAGTTTATTGCATAATTTTTATAAAATACTAAATAAAAAAAATGTGTGTAGCTTATTCAGATAATAGAAAAAAAACCAACAGTATACTTAAAGTTAATTTACTAAAATTTAAAATTCACGCATTAAATGTATATTTTAATAAAGAATTTCATGAAATAAACAATGTAAATAGCGAAATAAATTTATGTACATAAATTATATTTACCAAAAGAAACAACTCTTTTGAAAAATCGTAATTTTAAGCGTTTGTAATTTTATTAAACTGATATTTATTTATTTATTTAATTTTTTACAATAATTTTTGAGTACAGTATTTGAAGGAGTTGAGACGATATTTTTTATTAAATAACTGTCGTGTGTTTGCAACTTTCTGAATTTAAATTAATTTCTGCTAATCGAAGATTTTTAATGTGACATTATAAGGGGAATAAATTAAAGATTGTTAGATTTAAAAAAAATCAGTCAGTAGATAATAATTTAGAAACAACTGTATTTAAAAGTTTTCAAATTTGTTGTCAACTTCATGAAAGAAAATGAACTCGGCCTATTTCAGTTAATTTTTTTTTCTAGAGAAAAAAGTCGCAGTAACCCGCTATTGCTATGTACGTTAAAATTGTGGAACTACTTTGATATACCGCCAAATCGGAATTTTGGGCGACTTTTTTTCTCGCCAAGCAAAATACCTGTCTTTAGAGTCTTTTCTTGCCCAGAGAGATTCTTGCTAAATACAAATAATTAATAACAAAAAACTTTACTCAAAATGGTACAAAATACAAGAAATTACTAAATTTGACAACGGCAAAAACCTAAAAGCTGAAAAAATCCTAAATTAGCAACACCAAAATAAAAAAACAGCAACCCTAAAAAGTCCGTAGGGAATGCCAGATTTAATGCGTAATTTTTTGGGGTGAATATCAAAGTTGTTCCAAAATTGTCAATAATTTCAAATTAAATTGCAGTTCCTTATCAAGACTTACATTTCATCAGCAGCATTTAATTTCTGTGTTTGTTCCATGTCAACATTTCTATGAACAGAATTTAATATTAAATTAATGTTCTTGATTCTTAGATTACTAATACTATTTATTTCATACACGTGAAATGAATTCTCAATATTTCATTGCTGAATTAAAACTGAGTAATTCATAATATAATTCTGATATAACACAAAATATGAGTAAAATTTAATGTGCCACTAATCATAGATTGAAAATAGTTAATTTGATTACTTAAATTGAGAATATTTCTAATAATTGTCAAAAGCTATATTGAAAGTTTTTACAAATTAGAACCAAGTAAATTACAGATTGAGAATGTTTACAAAATGAAAAAACAGAATTATGGTAAGTTAAAATAATAACTCTAATATATTTCTTATCTATACCCCATGCAAGCGTTTTAAATTTTGCAAAAATGTACTTCACTAATAGTTTAATTGTATAGTTATATTAGAAATAAAATAAAACTAGAATTACTCTAGAATTTTTTTGTCACGTTCAAATTTTCTTAAGAAGCAACGGCCAACCATTTTTAAACATGTCTTCATTTTTATTAAAACTGACGACGGATTTCTTTGATATTCCATCGTAGCTCGATCGACAATTAACATTTGAATGTTTAGAAGGTATTTAAAAAAAATTCTTAAAGAGAAATGTGATGCCTTTCGTTAATATTTTAAAGAAAGGCACATACACATCAAAGACATACATACACGTAGCAAAATCAACACCACACAGCTATTGAAAAGAGTGAGAATTTATAACTTTAGAATCAGCCTTGTGTGGATGACTCATTTGAGAATTTCTGATGCACAGGCCTTGTCTTTAGGGGGCATTGCCTCATGGGGACTCACCTTTACGTGAGTGCTAGTATCCCAATCCCGAGGTACCCAGACATCTTTAATTTGCTCTCTTCTATTATCTCTTCCCTCTCTCGACGGCAAGCTAGGAAACTTTTCACATGAGTAACTGTAACCGCTCAGTTTGCTTCTTCTCGTGGATAGTCGAAATCCCCATATGTTGGCCGTGCGTTCCAACCTTAGGCAGGCCGCAAATTCGTAGATGATCGCATGAGACGTGTATCGAGAGACAAGCCGAAGATCTCGCGAGATTCACATGAGGCGAAATGACGTCACAAAAATCTTACCTACGTCAAAAAAATGGGCGGAGCGCGAGACAAATCTGGATATCGAGCTGGTTTGAAATATCTGGCAACTTTCCACGAGACAAAGCTAATTTCTGTTTCCACAAGAAAAATATACCACGTTG
>JAPDSC010135319.1:0-14174 GCA_026290005.1 Latrodectus geometricus | reverse complement strand
TGTAAATAACCATCTGTCATAATTTATTTTATATGAAAAAAATTTCAGTAAATAATTTTAAATGCTACTTTAACTGCTCCAAAAACATTTGCACAATTTTGGATACATTTATCTAGCCATAGTTTTATATAAAAATTGGTAACAATTTGTGCTGAAAATAGTTAATGATATAATAACCCAAACTTATATATGATAAAGGAATAAATTTGGTTAAATTGCCATTTAGGCCCCTTTCTTCGCCAACTCGCGAATTTTAAGCGCTTTTTCATGCATGCTTGTTAATTACTTTTTTGTTTTAGCCTTTTCATTGGTCGCTAATTAAGTTTCACTTTGAAATAGCTGTAAAATTTTCACCATGGCATTTGCGATTTTGGAAACACTCCTAGCAGGGGACCTAAAGCAAATTTTCACCATAAGTGTAATTATAAGAAGGGTAGTAAGGTTTTTTACATCAGTGTTTGGGGTATGGATTATTTGTTTATTATATTATTGGTGGATAAAAAAAATATTAAATTTTGTTTATCCGATGCACTTCTATTTCAACACATTTAAAGTATTAAACATCTTCTATAAGTAATTTGAAAAGTTTCTCTAAAGGGTAAAACTATATTTTAGGGTACCCCTTGGCAAACATGGTGATTTTTGTTGGCACAGAGCAATCAGAATAAGATTGGGTTTTGCCCAGCTCTGCGATCACAACACAACCACAACTTGGCAAGAATCAAGGGGGTACTCTTAAGTATTGGCTAACCCTTTAAAGATTTAACAAAGAATTTATTTAAAAAAATTCCTGAAAGATAAGCAATTAAGTTAATAAATAATATGAATAGAGTCAAACAGTTGGTTCCGTTGACATTCAGAGATGATACACCAGTTAATATATAAGGTCTTAGCTTTTTGTGCAAGGTTTCTAGCAAAAGTGCCATTTACCTCATTCCAAACATTAACTACACCCTAACAAAAATTTTTATCATAAAAATGAATTTTAAAGCTGAATTAGTAAGAATTAAACATTGTGAAAACCAAAACAAAAAGAAAGTTACATAAATTCTTGCAGAGCAAGAGAGTTACAAAAATGTCTTACATAACAGGAATCTGGGTTATATCAATAAAAAAAAATATTTACATTATTTTCTTGATTACAGTACAGTTCTATCAATATAAACATTATTGGGGAGTTTCCCAGTTTATAAGCATACATTCGTGTGATTACAGACCAAAGCTCGGTTTACTGTACAAGATATTTATAGTTTTGATCAATTGGTTTGTTTGGGAGGAATTCCCAGTTTGTTTACATACAGATACAAATTTATTGCTGATTGAATTTTTACATAATCAACAGTTTGTAATACAAATTTTGATAAGCACTCCCAGGGTTACTGATGTGCTTGCATGATTTGGTCAATGAGTATTTATAAGTTTTTGTTGGTTTTACTAATCGAAATTTTGATTAATTCTTAGTATAGTTCTTGGTCTATTTGAGTTTGCATCATCATAAATATTATAGTTGGGTATGTTTAAGATGGCCGCATTATTAATATTATATAAGTTATCATAAAATTTATATGCTTGGTGTTTGATAAAATTTAACAATGTTATCATTCCCACTGTTTTCTTTATATCAGTATTTCTGAAATAGTATTCAGAATTGGTGATCATTCTGAGGATTTTGCTCTGTTTGGACTCGAGCAGTTTGAAGGTAGATTTGCAAGTGCTCCCCCTTCCCCCCCAGATCTGTGAAGCGTAAGTAATGATCGGTCTAAGATAAGCTTTGTATATGGTGATTTTATTTTTAATTGATAATTTGGAATTTTTTGCAATAAGAAGGTAGAGTGTTTTAACCGCGATGCTGAATTTATTTTTGATTTTATTGATATGTTTTCTCCAATTAAGTTTTTTGTCGATAGTGACGCCGAAGTAGTCGACCTCGTCGCTCCAATTGATTTCTTCGCTAAAGATTTTTAATTTATTGCATTTTTTACGTCTTTTGGTGAACATGGAATGCTTTACATTTCGCTGTATTGATTTTTATTTTCCATTTAAGGAGCCATTTTTCAATTTTCTTAATATGTGTTGTAAGATTTTTGTGTATTTTGTCATAGTCATCATGGGTTGATAGAATCGCTGTGTCATCTGCAAAGAGACACAGCATAGTTTGGTGATACTGGGGGAAGTCGTTAATGTAGAAATTGAAGAGCAGGGGTCCCAAGAGCGAACCCTGTGGAACTCCTGCCTCTATATTTCTGGGTCCTGAAATAGAATTTTTAATTTTTACCTGAAAGGTTCTATCCTGCAAATAAATTTTTATTAATTTAATGAGGTAGGTTAAGCAGCCAGATAAAATTAATTTAAAAAGCAAGCCTTCGTGCCAGACTCGATCAAACGCTTTCTCAATGTCAATAAATAGTGCACCTGTGGGCTTTTTATTATTTAATCCACCAGAAATTTTTTCAACAACTCTAAGAAGTTGGTGACATGTAGAATGCCTTTTTCTAAACCGGAATTGATGAGGAATTAAAATTTTGTTAATATTTTCGAATTCAGTAATTTTTTCTAATATCACTTTTTCAGTTATTTTGGCTAATGCTGAGAGCAGTGAAATTGGACGGTAGCTTTCTGGTTGTGAAGGTGGTTTACCAAGTTTTATAATTGGAATGATAAGCACTTCTTTCCACTTGGATGGAAAATATCCAAGTTTAATAATGTTGATGATATTTGTGAGGAGGCAAACCGCTTTGATTGGAAGCTGCCTAATAATTTTGTTGCTGATATTGTCGTTTCCAGGACCTTTCCGTGGGTTTAGATTGTTAATAACTATTTCAACTTCAGAAGCTTCATTAAGGTTGATGGGGGTTGTGTATCCATTGTCAGATAATTATTAACAAAATTACAAATTGTATTTTGTTGAGGGGAGTTATTGGGATCGTTTAGTTTAAATTGGTTAGTAAGGCTGTCAGCAATGGCTTCAGCCTTTTCTTCATCTGTAATAGCTGTGCTGTTACCTGTAGTGATGGGGGGAAAGGGTTTACTGGAATACTTTCTTTTGCTGACTGTGTTCCAAAGTGAACCGTCTTCGATATTAAGCTTAGCCAGATGCTCTTCCCAGACTTTTTCGTTATTTTTTTGTATTTCAACTTTAATTTGATGTCTGAGAGAGTTGATTTGTCTTTTGATTTGAGGGATTTTATACAAATTGTATTGTTTTCTTAATTTATTTCTGGTTTTGATAAGCTGAATAATCGAGTCTGGCAGGTTGGCTCCTGTAATGACCTCTTTTTGTGTTGAGGAATTTTTAAAGGCTTCCTGAATGGAAGTGGTTAGTTTATTAACCTTATAATTAATTTGTGAAGTATCAATAGCATCATTAAAAATATTGTCGGGTATGAGGTCGTTTAAAATGTGTGAAGTTATACCAATTAGTAATTGCTTTGAGTGATTTTTTTTGATTATTTGCAAAATAGACCATCACAGGATAATGATCTGAGGGCAGATCTTCAATTGTGGCAATTTCTCTGGGGGTAGGAATGTTTTTACTAATGTAAATATCAATATAGGTACCAAAGGAGGGGCCATAATGTGTTGGTTTATCGGGGTTTATGATTTTAATGTTATTTGCTTTAAGTGTGTTAATTTGGAGTCCTGTTTGGTTATTATATTGGCAACCCCAGTCAGTATGTTTTGCGTTAAAATCACCCGCTAGAATTACATTATTACTCATATCGAGCAGTTTTTGTATGTTCCTTGGGACGTTAGGGCTACCTGAGGGGGGAATGTATACAGATGCAACAAGTACATCTGTATTCCTTTCCAGATGAATTTTAACTATTGTTGTCTCAACATACTGAAGGAAGGGGGTGGGAATGTGTGAATGTTTATCACTTAATGATGAAATATCACTTGATTAAAATAGCAGTTCCACCGTGGGAGTTGTCCCTGTCGTTTCTATAACTTGTATAATTATTAATCATAAAGTTTTTACTATTAGTTAAGTGTGTTTCCTGGATAAGGATTATGTCTGGTGAATGTGCAGTGATAAAATCTTTAAATTCAGCTCCTTTTTTGTGGATGCCGTTCGCGTTCCAATACATGATATTGTGGGCCAGACGGGGGGAATTATTCATTATTATTATATTCAGATGGACTTAATGCTTTAAATATCAACAGGGTGGGTGGCTCTTTCGAGCAAGGGGATAGACTTCAGAAGGTTGGGAATGCTTTGCATATAATATTTAGTTCTTTAATGAGTTTCATAATGTCATTTAAGTTTTCCATGTTTTCGCCCTGGGGTTGACCAACAGGGGAGGCCGTATTTGTTTGCATTGGAACGTTGCTAGCTGCTATATTGGCATAGCTGATGTTTTGGTTAACATAATTAGTCTTAATTGGGTTAGTTCACATAATTTGCTGTTTCTTTTTGTTTAGTGGATTTTGGGGACAACCCGCATAGGAAGCTGTATGGCTACCTCCACAATTACAGCATGTAGGTTTAGAGAGTTCTTTATGAGGGCACTCCCTCGTCATGTGTTTTTGACCACACTTGACACAATTAGGCTTTAAAAAGCATACTGCTGAGTTGTGGCCAAATTTTTGACAGTTGTAACACTGTATGGGTGTTTTATTTACATATTTTTCAATTTTTACTAAGACGCTTAAGATTTCTTTCACTTCGAAAATCTTTCTAGCCATTTCATTGTTATTTAGTGTTATTTGGAAACATGGCAGAGGCTCATTTTTTCTGAATCTCTTCATAACAACAACTTTTTCTACAACCCTTTTTCAGTAAGATCTTCATTGATGTATTCTACTGGGTTATCGGGGGAGGCCTTTGATGACGATTTTCATGGGTTTCTCTTTATTATATTTTAGTATTAGGCATTCAATATTGTTGTTAGTTAAGTAGCTAGTGATCTGTCTGTGATTCTCAATGCTGGATGGGAAGACCCTCATATATTCACCATTGAGTTTTGTTGTGAGATTGTTGTCTATATTATTCTTTAATGTTTTAAGGAGTTGATGATAGTTATTTCTATATTTAACATGAATGGGGGGAATTTTATTTTCATTAGTTACATTATGAGAAGTTGAATTATTAGTGTTGGAGGAGTCATTATTGGGGGTGTTGATATCGGATTGGTTGTTTGAGTTAGCTAAGACATTAAATTTGGTGGTGTTTTCTAATTCTGCATGAATTTTACTAACTTTAATTGAGCTAGCAGTTTTTTTTGGTTTTTGGAAGCCTTCATCATCTGTTTCGTTATTACGCTTATTTTTTATGGGGGTACCTAGTTGGATTCCAGCACTACTTGTGCTGGGTTTGTTTACATTTGAAACCGCAACATTATTATTTACATTTGCATCATAATGGTAAACATTATTTACATTACTATACTTAGATTTATTTATATTTATAAGAGCATCATCAGAATCGGTATGGTCATTATTATTTTTTGCCAGAGACTTAATAGATTTTACATTGTTACTGAGATTAGCTGATTTTCTTTTAAGGTTAGATTTTTTGGTAGATGCTTTTCTAGATCTTTTGCTTTCTTTAATATTAGCTACATTTTGATTAGAATTAACGATATTTGCACTATTTACAACTTTACTAACATTATTTCTGTTAAACATATTGTCATCACTATCATGCAATTCACAATTTGATATTAAGCAGTAACCCAATTGGGAGTACTTACCCCACAATTCTTGACTTGCAATGAAAGTACGTTGATATACACCGTTGAGGTAAATCCATTGTTCCTTTGTATGGTAGTCCTTTTTGTCTTCGAGCGCCTTCATTAGCGCTTTTACAGTAGTTCCGCAGATCTCGAGCAAATTACTGGCTTTCGGTAGTTCGCATAATAAGTTGCATCGTTTTACCTTAGTGATTGGCACTGCAGGATCGACTGCTATATATTCATCAATTTTGGGAACGAATTCCCTGATTTCCTTGTCGTAGGACTTCCTACTGGTTGGAGTTGTCTGAACTCCGTTAGGCCTAGTTGGCTCCATGTTGCACATATTACCGGGTAACGGTTTCACAATTCCGCTGGTATTAGAATCGCAGAACACACTTGACACACTTTTTCCAGTAGATTCAGGGGTAGAAATCAACCAGTTAACTACATTATGGTATTCTGTATGTGATACTTAATGCAGAAACAAATCCCTAAGCTTTTAATTGTAAAATCATAGAATTGGTTTTTTTTTGGGGGGGGGGGGGCTATGTTTTGCGTTAGTACAATTTTCATATCCTTTTTGCTGAGATTTTGTATTTAGTGACTCATTCAGATTTTCGCTTTTGACATTTATCCTTTGAAAAATGTTATTGAATTTTGGTATGAAATTGTTTTGTACGTGACAATAAATAAATATAAAAAGCACATTTTCATCTTATAAATTTTAATAAATGTACAAAATTTATGTACAGGTATTCATTTTCACTTGTTTGCTCAAATTTGATCTGTATTATTTTAATTTGGTTATAAAACTGAAAATACTAGTGTTTTTGGTATAATTTCATACCTTCATGTATGTAAATTGTCATAATGGGGGAAAAAAAGAGATGGTATACTTTGATTTCCTTGGCGACCAGAAAGACTCTGCACCAGGCTACAATCGCTCACATATGGTTCCTGGCTTCCCTACCTCAGTAATAGCTTTCAGCATGAAACCAAAAGGCTTGTTTTTTTTTTTTTTTTCATGTTTTCCTCACATGAATTCCGCAAAATAAGAAAAACTAGACGGTGACAAGCTGTACTTTTTTGCCTTTTGTTTTTTCCACTTAACTGTGCCCCCAACAATCTCCTCTTTTAAGATGTGATCATTGCTCACTCCTCGGTAAATAGGAAATTGTTAACAATTTTTTACAAGGTTTAAATTAGGAAAAAAATAGCATTGTTTCATATTTTTTTAATGCAGAGTGAAAATGATTGCATCATTGCTCCTTAGTTTTGCTGTTTTTTCTTTTTAATAATTTGACAATTTATTCCATTTGCTATGAAAATCAAGGTGTACCAAAAAAACTTAATACTGCTGTAAATATTTAATTTGTGTTGTGTATTTAAAGAGAATTACATTTTTCTAGAAAGTACTAAAATATTTTACGAGCCTTTTTACATTTTGTAGACTAAATAATTATCATGGACAAAACTTATATTTATTTTCAGCAGCTGAAAGTGTAAGCAATCACTTTAATGATCAGGTTAAATGAATCTTTTCCTTAATTTTTTTTCCCCCTCACAAATTCTACTAAATGTTGTCTGGCAATATTGTGATGCTGTTTATTCCCTTTTTTGGTGTATTTCTAAAGGTGATCTGCATTATAAACGCAAAATTAAACTTGTGATTCACTTTGAAATGTAAAAGGCGTGTTCTTTCGAGTTCGTTCATATTTCCTTTGTTTCACTTTAGTAGACACTCTGCACCTTTATTCAGAATGGCAACAAGAAACTTATCCATTGTATTGTAGCAAGTTCTGCCCAAAAGTTTTTGTGGCAGGAGAATACATCTAGTGTTACTTTTTCTCTTGGTGACTAGACTTTCTACTATTTGGTTTAATCCTCTTCTCTTTTTTTAATTCCTGACCTAAAGTCTTTGTACAAATTTCCCTGAGATAATTTTTCCAACTGACAACAATAGAGTGCAACAGCAGAAGTTCTTTTCCTGAGGACTGATGGATATCAATTCCATCAACCATTGTATAAATCAGCTGGAGGCTATATTTTTCTAACTAATTGTCCTACCTGATTCCTTACCCTCTTTCTTTCTTGCTCTTGCATGTGTGATATCACCTTACCCTATTTTCTACAACTGGTAAAATCTTGTTGTGCTGATCGGAACATTTTTATATGAAAATAATTCCACATCATTAAATATATGCTATTAAATTAGGTATTTAGAAGATAGAAAAGAAGCATAATTGCAATGAAGAACTTCAAAAGCCAAATAAAAAGAGAAAACTGCATAAAATGAGTTACAATATTTATCGTTTATTTACAGTTTTTTAACTTCTTTGCAAAAAACATCCTATTTCATTAGTGTATTTGTTAATATCTTAGTGGTATAACAGAATACCATTTTATTTTATATTCATTTATTTGAGTGTTAAAGAAAATGATTGGCGACTCATTAGAAGAAATAGCACTAAATTATTATGTCATGTGCAGTTAATTAATTGAGCAAGTGCTATATAAAGATTTAACTTTTGCATTCTACGAATGATGCAAAGTTGTCTAACTTAGAGATGTTGCTGGACCTTGACAAAAAGATTTCAAAGTGTCCTTTTTGTAATACTTGTACATTTCAAAGGATTTGTGTTTGGTTGTAATTTGTTTTAAAATGTATTTTTGTTTTCAATGGAGTATGGATAACTTGAAGGGTAAACTGATGTATATTTTTATGAAAGGCTCATCTCCAAGAGATATTGAAACTGAGTTTTATGTAATGCTGGAGAATATGCTATTTTGGGTTTCAGTATTGAGTCATGAGTACTTTGGATTGGATTGTTCTGAGGGATGAAATTTTCACAAAAACAAGTTGTCATTTGAAATCAAAAGAACTAGCGTCTGATATATCCAAAGAATGAACAATCATGTTTCAAGTTATGTTATGCTTACATCAAAGTTAGCTAGGGGATATTGCATTTGGTTACCTTGTATCCAAAATTAAAGCATCTGAAGGTTTCTGAATAATATTGCTATTTATAACAGTTGTATGATATTTCAGTTGAGTTATATGGTTATAATATTAAAATACAAGTGAATTTTTGTGCAGTTTTGTTAGTGTGGATAATACATGGGTTTACATGAATAATACATTGAAGGCCAAGGAACAGGCTGGTTTATCTTTACAGACATCTTATTGGTTACTCCTTAAAGAACCAGGAAAAAAAGGCATTGTCTGTTGTAATTGTTATGGCATCAGTTTTGTGAAATGCTAAGGGAATCTTATGACTATATCATCTAGAATAGGGTAGGACCATCAGTGTTGAATGTTATCCAAGCCTTGATAAATAATATACTAAAAGAAAAAGAGAGAGTGAGAGCCTAGTCTGGCCAAAAAAACTGTTTTTACCAGGACAATGTTATCTTCTAGGCAATCATTATAATAGCAAAGCGTCATGAACTGAAATTTTTCTAGTATGGTCTGGTCTTATATTATAATCTCATTTTTTTATTTAAAAAAACTATCTGGAAGGAAATTCTTTCCTGGTACTGAAGTAATTTCAGTGCTGAATGTCTATTTTAAAGCCTTAGATGAAAATTCATTACAGGGAAATTCCAAATGATTAGTGCTCTGGGTCTTCAGTTCAACAGTTTGTAGGTTTGAATCTCACCTTGGCCTTGGGTATTAAATGTTTTAAGCCCTATTTAAATCGTAGGTCAAGAATTGATTGGCCCAAGTGCATAAAAAATAAGCATAGCACGACAAAGGAAAAAGAATTTGCAAGAATGGGATCAAAGCATTTTAGTAATATTTTTTTCCCCTATTGTCCAGAGCGTAGAGGCTCTCCCTATATTGCTTACATAGGTTTCTTTATTATCATACTGTTATGTAAGAATTCTATTTAACTTTATTTTTATCATATTTTTGATTTTTATTGTATATGTTTAAAAATGTGTTTCACCAAAAATCTGACATTTGAATATTTTTTGGATGGTAGAATTTTTACGTTGAGCCTTTTTCCCAATCAAATTATCTTGTCACTTAATGGCGCATTAATTTACATTTTTACAATAATGTACTCCTATTTTTAGACAAAGAAGCAAGAAAATCTTGAAAACTTGATTCTATTTGTATTTATTATTTCATTAAAAATACCTAGCCAAACAGCTGAAAGTTGTTGTAGGGCAATTGATCATTAGTTCTATAAAGCAACCAATAATCCTAAGAAAACTCATGACTATAAGGCAGCCAGAAATTTCTCCTATAATCAGTTACATAATACCATCTGGATAGTCAGATATAGGCGGTTCTGATGTGGCAGTGACAAATGAAATGTTATCTGACATCATAGAAATTTTAAACCAGTGTTTCTTAACCTTTTTTGGCACAATGGGCCACTTAAAAAATTTTGAGTATGTCACGGGCCCCTCTATGAAAAAATATTGCTTAAACATTTATTGCAAAATATATTGTTTATTATTTGATTATTTTAATATTTTATTTCAATAGTATTAAAAGTTTGAAGAAATTAAAATTTTTGATGTGAAGGCTGTTGCTGCATATCATGTTCAAGATTCAGTCGATTTCGGTAATTTGTTTTTATTGGGACAAGTGTGGAAAATATCTTGCTTTACAAAGATGTACTGTACAAGCAGACTAATGGCTGCCATAGCTCGGTTTACAAGCAATGAGTATGCTTTTCTTAAAGAAAACCAAAACTCTCCGAGGGTTTTGAATCAAAATCTATTTTTGAGAAAGACTTTGTTTTTAAATCAATTAGTTCATATTTGGCACGGTTCATGTCATCAATGCAGTCAATATCACAAAGAAAAGAATTTCGAATCCACGACTCATCTTTTATACTTATTCCATTTGAATTGAAATATTTTTCAAATGAAACTTGAAGTTCTTCTAGGTGTTCACAGATTTCATTTTTCAAGTTATTCAATAACAAACTATCTTTTTGAGATCCATTTTCAAAAAGTCCTTTCTACAACATTTAAAAGTTTGCATATACCCCATTTTGAATTCTAATTTTCCAAAGTGACATTTTCAATAAAAATGCCTGTAATTTCTCAGTGGCATCCATCCATAATTGTTGTATCAAGCCCTTGAATTGAAAGACATATCGTTCGTGTGGTTAAAAATGTCTGTCAAGTAAGCCAATTTACATATAAAATCTTTTTTCTTGAAATATTGAAGAGAGAGTTATCTTTTTCTTCTAAAAACTAATACTTCTGTCTTCAACACGAAAATTTGTTTCAGAACTTGCCCTTGTGACAGGCAGCACAATTCCGTGTGGTTCAAAAGTACCTCGTGTTCTGTGTTTATTTCTTGACACAGTGTTTTAAAAAGACGATTAAGAGCTGTACTTCTAATAAAATTCACAGTTTTTATAACTATTGACAATACTTTTTTTACGATGGTTGGAAGAGTTTTTGTTGCCAGTGCATGTCTATGTAAAAAACAATAAGTAACAACATTAGGAGACTCTTTTTTTTTTTTACAAAATGGGCAAAACCAGGTTTATTGCCAAGCATTGCAGGTGCTCCATCCGTACAAAGTGAATGAAGTTTTTGTTTCTAGTCAAAGTCTTGTTTGGAAAAGAAAATATTTAAAATCGATAAAACATCAAATGCCTTTGTAGTTTGCAAAATAGGCTCATAAAATAAAAATTCTTCTTTGGTAGTATCAGCAGACATGTAACGAACAAAAACAAGAATTTGACCACAATTCGAGATGTCTGTAGTTTCATCCAGTTGTATACCAAAGGGAAATGGCGATGCTTTCAATTCATCGATATCTGTTACAAGATATTGCAAGAAATTTCAACTATTCTTGAATGTATCACATTTTTGGACAATGGAATAGTTTTATTCTCTGTTCCAGTCCACAAACTAATTCAACAATTTCCAGCGCACATGGCTTAATTAATGTATGTGGTTTCTTATTTTTGGCAATACGATATGCAACTCTGAAAAATGTTTCAACCAAAGGTTTTTGTGAAATACCAAGTCCAAGTTAGTTCCAAATTTTGAAGACTGAGCGTTCTTCTTTCTAAAAAAATTCTAGATCTTTAGATGCATTTTCAGAGTGAAGAGATTTGAGAATTTTGCCGGTTTCATACTGGCATTTACCAAAACTTTTCCACACAGGAAGCATTGTGGATATTTAACACTGTCCGATTCCTTTACGTCTGCCGAACTTAACTGTTGACACAGTGAATACTGGCAGGATAAGTTCTCCAAATAAATGCCAGTCCCATGCCCTGCCATCCGAATGGTAAATGGTGAACCTGGATACATCGTTCCAAAGAATCTGTTAGGCGCAACTTGTCCTCTTTGGACCTTGCGCCACAAAACCCAACCAAAGAATCTGTTGCCACTTATCTATGGTCCAATTTCGATGTGCTTTGCACTGCATTAACCGAGCAGCGTGGTTTGACTTGTGACCAAAGGCTTGTGGGCAGCAGAACTACCGTGAAAACCAAACAGGTGTGCTTCGTTACAAATGGTATTCATTGAGACAATACTCCTGAATACCTGTTGAAGCTCCTCGCAGGTGAGGGCCATCGGTTGGGTGCGGTTCTTCCAAATTTCTCTGGACAGCACTCGTCGGCCTCTATATCCCAGATTCGTTGGTCTGCCGACTCGGGGTACATTCCGACCATCACGTTTCACCTTCCACTTCTTATCCTCTTCACGGCGGGCGAATCATATGCATTTTGTATGGGCACATGTGAGGCCCGGGTAGTTCACCTGTGCACTCCTGAAGAACTAGCCTAGCCTAGTGGGCGGGCAGAGCAAATATGCATTTTAAGCTGAAACAATTTTTAATAGCCACTAGATGGCACATTATGTCCATTACATTTAAACTGAATGAAGTTTTAGTGTTCTAATCTTCAGATTGTTTATATTCTGTCTGTTTTTTGTATTTTGCTTGTCAGCTGTGACTGGGGGGTGGTGGATCGTAATGCAAACGCAGCTCGGCTCTTCAACTTTCCACATGATATAAGCATTCTCGCTTCTGATATCTTTCTGAACACTTTTTTTTTTTTTTTTTTTTGTTTTCGCTACTATGTGGAGTCTTTTAGGGTTTTAGCATCAGTTTTGTCACAGTTTGTATTGTTTTCAGATATATTTTGCGCACTTCTCTTGTTATTTCAGAAAGCCTTGACTCTAGATTATTATGGCGTGGAAGCATTGTTTATCAGAGGATGAATATATTTGTATGGTAAATGAACCAACTAGCGATATAGATGAAAGTGATGATTCATTTGCTAAAGAGTTAAAAAGTGATGTTTTTAAGGATTCTGACACGGACATTTGCAACGTAGGGCTTAGCGTTTCTCCCTACTTCGAGATTATCCACACTCAGTCTTCATTTTAAATTTTATTATTTCTTTTTGTAAATAGCCCTAGTCGTATATTTTTTATTAATGTGTTATGTCATTTAAAATTTTGGAATAGCAATTTCAAAAATTATTTCTCAAGGTTAACAAACTTTTTTATGTATTTTCTTATAAATTGAAGAAAAAACAATTTTAAAGTTTAGTTTTAATGCTATAACACAGATTATGTAATAATCTAAAATACTACCAAAAATTACCTTGGTAGGACTTAAACTTATTTATTTGCGATTTTTTTTTCCAACATTAGGCCTAGTGGAGCAAAACCCCTATCTTGTAGTGTAATTCCTTTCACTGCTGCTTCATCCTGAGCGCGCGTTTTAAACAAAGGCGCCCCGTCGTGAAAAGGTTATTCACATAGGCCACTGTTGATTTTGGTTTACTTCAGATCACTAGATATGCCCCTTAAGAATCGGCCACATTTATGATACCCGATAATTATACTTTTCTAGAAATCAGATTGCTCTGAACTGTGCTACATCTTGCATGCAATTAATGCTGATGTTTCCAACACTATATATGCTGGTGAAGGCCATGACGTACCCCAGGGCTGTTGATATCGTCATTTGCATAGGTATCCAAATACTTATTGGTAGACAGTGTATATTTCTGAAAAGGTATACCTCAGCTGATATCATTTTTTATTTTCTTCAAAGAAATTAGTTAAAAGTAAAAGGGCATGTCTAAATGCTTTTTGAATTTATAAAATGATTTTAAATGGGAATCGTGTATTTAACTCAAAATACTGTAAGCATTTTCTTTCTTATTACTCGTTTTTTGGTTTTATAATATAAAATATTTACATTTTTACAAAATGTTGCACTTTATATTGATTTTCTGTAGTTTTGAGTATATTGGTACTCTTGTTTCAAAATCACAGTAAATATTATAATCACATTAAATGTAAAAAAAAAATTGCAAAATATCAGAAGTTTCTATTACGAAAATAGCATTTGTAACTTGTCAAAGTATGCTCTATGGAATTTACATCGGGTTCTCCTTTTCCCAAAGTATAAATAGAGGGCTTGCAGTGCTTTTTCAGTTGCTAAATATTCTCTATTTAAGATTAATTGTGTGGAATTATAGACACCAGATTTTTTTT
>JAPDSC010135291.1:33335-53106 GCA_026290005.1 Latrodectus geometricus | reverse complement strand
TTTTTTTTTTGAATAATTTTATATAATTCTAATTAACATAAGTTAAAACATCATATTACCTTGTAAAAACAGAGTTTTGTAAAAAAATGTAATATCACCTAAATTTAAGTTTTGCATTAATTTCTTCTATTATTTTTGTTAACAGTTAGGAATAGGCCAATTTAATAGTGATTAATTATAAGTTTAATTCAACAGTTTTGAATATGAAAATCCCGTAAAAATGAAGATTACCTCATTCTAAAAACTGTATAGACTTGGCCATTTGTAGTAATTCTACGAATAAGATTGAAATCACCAACATAAACGCTGCCATCGGGACCTGAAGCCAAGGCCACCGGAGCTAAGAGCCGAGCTTCTTTGGCCATGCCGTTACATTCAGGGCACAGCATTGGCCTCTGATGACCAGTGCCCATTAGAGTAGCAATTACTCTTGGTTGTTGCTTGAAATAGATTGTCGTACCATCACCTTTTTGCAAAACCCCTAAAAATATACGTCACATTCAATTTGAAGTAATAAATAATGATAATATAAATTTTTTAAAAAATATTTTTCTATTTCATGAAAAATGTTTATTCAGACAGCTTTATTTGAAAAAAAATATCTCTGAATTTTGCAGTGAAAATGTATTGAAAATTGTATACTTATAATGTGTTCATTTTGCTTATAATGTGTTCACCTTTGCGAGGGTTTTCAGGTGCCATTTAAAAAATTATTGAATTTTAAAATATTCAATTGTTTTTCAAATTGCATACAAAATATGTTACATATTAAGTTATTCAAATAGTTCTGAATTTTACAATGATTTTTAGATATTAAAAAATTGTTGTTTCAGATTTCCAAAATGGAAAAATTTAATTTCACATTCGTTAGTAGTTATTTTTCTAGATTTCACTTACACAGAAAAAAAAAATTTCAAATGTAAGACATTTTTTAAATGTCACAAATGAATTATGCAAAGATAAAACATTAATATTTACAATGCTCAAAAAATAAAATAGTTTACACTTCTTATCCGAAAGAAATGATGATGATAATTTGAAATAGAAAACTTTACTACAGTTTCTTTTCCAATAGCTTCGGACTGTCATCCGAGGAAATACTAAAATTTTATTCGGCATTTAAAACCATAATCTTTTTCTTGATGTGGACAATGTGTGTGAACCCTTTTATAATAAAATAAGTACGCAGAATTTTACTATCTACAATTATGCGGTTATGGATTAAAGAAAAATTTAGCATACTAAAGTGATAAAAATAAATACACATATAATACGTTAAATATATTAAATTAATGTGGATTAATGTTGTATTAATTTTAATCTATTTTAAATTTTAAAACAACACATCATTATATATTTTCGAATAATACATTATTATACACATCCTATATAAATATTTATATTTGCAATAGAAATTATATAAATTATTATAGGAAATATTTTTTAAAATTATCTTTTAATTAAAATTTGCAAAAGACATTAATTAGTTCTGCAATCATTCATAATTTTGAAAACACCTTCATTCTTAGAAAATGCATACATATACTTTTAGACGAGAATATGCTTTATAATTAATAAGAAGAATTTATAGCTTTTCCTACAGACTATCTCAGGATTACTAATCCGTGTGACCATTAGTAGAGGGGTTCGCGGTGGCTTGGTTGGTTAGAGCGTCTTGCTTTGTTCTCGTTCCCTGAAGGTGGTGAGTTCGAATCCAGGCTTATCCGAAGATCCGTCGTGTTCAGTAATGGTGACTTATGCACTTAAAAAATTTGGGGTCGCAATCTCCTCCATGTACCCATTCCAAATTAATACCTCTGGGGGTGTTAGGAGTCAGGCTTTAGGTTCTCACTGGCTTTCTATCCCTAAATTGTAAGACCCAGATGGTGCTACCGTCTATGAGCCAAATTCATAATTCCATTCTCGTAGGAGGGTGTTCTATTCAAAAACGAAAGGCGCTTTTTCTGTATTCATTCGCCTAGTTCCTGACGGGTGGGCTTGATTTTGTCAAGTGTCATATGTAACAACAACAACAATATTAGTAAAGAGGAAAAAACTTTCCAAATATAACATCCTTTTTCCGGTTTTTTTGTGACTTTTGAGTAAAACTATAAATATCTTTAGCTTTTCAACATTTATGGAGATTATGCTGGAGTACTCAAGAAACATTGAGTACACATGGACTCAATCTCTATATGCTTATTGATACACGTACAAAGTTAAGCTTCCCTTCTAAGTAAGGTAATGTTTGCAACAAAACAAATTTATCAAGAACATCCCAGATTTATTATACAATGATAAAATAAAATTCAGACAAGATATAAAGATTTTAAAGGATTCAAATTCTAAACCATAACATTCTATACGCAAATCCATATAGAAAAAATATTTATAAGAATAAAATAAAAAAAAATTGCATCATATTTAGCACAGCTGAAATATATATTTTTAATATAATTTTCTAAATATTTTTATTACGTTCTAATATTTTTTCATTCACTACTTTAGGGATATTCATTGAGAATTATATAAAAAAAACTTATTATTTTCTTTTCTTGTTAAGTGCTCATCAACAATAATATTTTTAAATTTAATATCAATGAATTCCATTGTGGTCTAATATTTTTGTATAAAATATTTTAGGAATATTCATTAAGAATTGAATTAAAGCTTGTATTTTTTCCTCGTGAAGTGTTCATCAACAATAATATTTTAAAATGTAATTTTACTGAAAATAGAAGTCTTATAATTAACTGATATATGCTATATGATTTTATTTAATTAATAGTAAATCTGTAGAAAATGTATACATTTTATGCAACTGAAAACCATATAATGTTACCTTCATGAAAATTATAACGGTGATGTATATCAAGATTCCAACCACCCAATTCTGAAGTGTCCATATCATATCCTTTGATGGTCATAGAATGGGATGTCCAAATGATTTGTTGACAAATTGTGTACTCATAGCCAACGAAAACTGTTTTAATAGAATAAAATAAAACTATTAATATAAAAAAAATATATGACAAATTATTATTTCATTTTATGAAATATTTGAGCAATTACTGACAGAGAAAAGTTTATGATTTATAGAAATTATTTTAAAAATATTTAAAATTCATGTTTATTTAAAAAATGCCAAAATTATTTTGAAATGTATCCAAAAGGAAATTATTAATTCCCTCAGTCTTATTTAATTACTTTAGAGCATCCTACGTAATATAAAAATGTTACATTTTTCTCCCTTCACAAACCAATAGATGTTTTTACATAAAGGAAATATTTATGTAATACATTAATTTTTGTAAATAATCTTAATTATTTTAATAAAACTTTCAGCAGGGTATTTATAAATTATTTTTTAACAAGAATTGATAATAATACCAATAAAGATTTTTTCATTATTATTATTATCATCATCATTTAAACTATTTGATTATTATTTTGCAGTAGATTACTGACTTAAAAATATATAGGAAATAAGAAAAGAAAAATAAATCGAATCTAAATTTAACATTTGAACTGTTTTTGGAACGCTATTTAACTGCTATTTGTCACAGCCGTTCCCGTGATAAATTACTCCAACTAAGCAGGTCGAACTTCTTTTACCGGTTTCCTTCTGTCAGCTGATGCGGAAGAAAACGACAATTCTTTATAAAGACTTATTGTGTTACTCAGAAAATTTATTGAAGTTAAAATATAAAGTAGAGGTTTAAAGTTAATTTTAAATTTTAATTCCTTTTAGTAAGAGAAAAAATAATATAAAGAGTTTTCACTTACTTATATCAAACATTCATTTATAAACTGTATGTAATATGATAACTGATTAACTTATTTTATAAATGTATTAATCGAATTAACATAATTAATAATTATCATGAATAATACCAAATGCTTGAATATCAATTTGAATATTTTTAGTAGTACAAAAATTAATTTAATCATGAATATATTTATTTATATTATTTTGAAAAGTGATTACCATTATTTTTTGGTATCTTAAAAAGTATGATAAAAGTTACAAATGCTTTTATAACACTCAGTCACTAACGTAAAGGAAATGTCAAATTTCTTATGGAAAATATTTCTATTTAATATTTATGTAAAACTGCTTTACTGTATACAATAATCATATAAAAAAACTTGATTTTTAACAGTATTATAACTCAGTTGTATGACTTTAAGCAATTCTTTATTACAATATTTTAATAAGCTAATTTAATTAACCTAACTTTTTTGAAAATTTCCAAATTTTAAATGATGTTTTAAAAGCATAAAGCTTTAGAAACAAAATTCAAAATATAAAAATAAAGAAAAAGATTCAGCAAAATAAATTTAGCTCTTTTTTAAAATGATCAATTAAAGATAAACATTATTTAATGTTTCATTTGGATTTAATAATAAAATTTAATAGTATTTAGGTAATATGCTTAGAAAATTGAAGCTTAAAAGGTATTTTTCTAACAAGTACACAAATTTATTTTATGAATACGAAATGAAAAAAATTCACTTAATATATTAGAAAAATAATTCACTTAACTATTAGAAAAATAATACAAATCAGGCACATTTTATGCAGTTAAAGTAATGTAAATTATTTATAAATAGTTCTAATTAAATAAATAAATTAATAACTGCAAGACATGTAATAAAATCACAAAAAATAATCCCAGTAATAAAAACTTCAATAATTATCACAAATTTTATTTAAAACACAGAAAATTAATGTATAATAAATTAATGAATAGAATCAATATAACTAATGAAAATAGTGATTAAACATCATTTATAGTTTTATAACAGTGTAATACTTATAATAAAGTAATATTTTTTTTATCATAGTATGTTAAGGATTTTCAAAAAAATTCATACTCGTTACTGAGTACGATATAGAATGTTTGATGTAGTTTTTCATAAAATTAAATATAAAGTTTAATATGAATTCTTATCATTTCCAGCATTTTTTAAATAAATTTTTAGTTTAATGTTTTGACTATTTTTAGATATTGCGGTTGTTTGCTAAGAGTAGTTTAAAATGTTTCTTTTACCTACAGAAGAAAAACTAACTTTATATATATATATATATATATATATATATATATATATATATATATATAAGATTCTTAATATTGCGCATTTATCACACAATTTAGTGTTAAAAGACATGATCACTCTGTCTTATATAGTGCCTAGGTGTAAGTTTTCAGATTAAGTATAAAACAACTGTATATGATACGCATATATAAACTGTACATTGACTTGGTTTCCCATTTAGTGATATTCAATACAAATGATCCTGCGAAACGGGGATTACAACGAATGCATGTTGATAAAAGTTCCTTCATTTAATATTCAAGTACATTCATGTCAATTTTATATAGGATGCTTGAATTCGTCTGTTATAAAACATGAAGATGATGTCAATCCTGTATTAAGGATTTTGCAATGCAATTAATGGAAGGATGCTTAATTCTACTGTAGGGAAAATGAAAATCTGGTAGTATTTTCTACAGATAATCAGCGGTATTTCAGATGTAATCATGATCTAGACATATAGTTGTCCCCTTTTGTTAAAAATCCAAAATTTTGACTAGTGGGGGAAATAACACAAAATGATAAGCGTTATACTCAGTAGTTTATCATGCTCATAAAAATCCGATAAATGTTCGTACGAATTACTCATTCTTCATGCTTGGCAGAAAATTATTTAGAGAAACAATTACTGAATAAGGTACACATTTTGAGACCTTACCTTTGTGTAGAATCTGAGTATATTTTAAAAAGGAAATAATTATTACACAGTAGAAAGAAAAAAGTATTTATAATAAAGTAACACGTATTTCTGTTTAGTCATAAGTGAAATATTTCATTGATACATCGTAAGCCTTAATATAAAACAAGAAATAATATTTATTTCTTGTTTTATAATTAAATAATAACTTATTACTATAACTAATCATTAAAATTATTTATGAACAAAAATGCCATCAAATAGTTCATAAATTATTATTATAAATGAGAATTTATAATGTATTTAAAATCAGTGATTGATTTTATGCAATTTATTATACATGATTAACTCACAAAATATTCTTTAAAATAAGTAGTTTTTAAATTACAAAATATTCTAAATACACAAAATATTTTTTAAAATAAATATATTGTTGATATTTACAAACAATGGGTGAAATGAAACCTATTTAAAAGGTGAATAATATTAAAGTAGGAAAACATTTTCCTTTTAATATCATAAATATTTATGATATAAACTTATTCGATTATTTTCATATTGATTGCTTCACAAAGTTAACATGATAATACTTAGATATACTTAGTTTGCATTTTCTAACAGAAAAGATTTAAAAGTGTGTTATATATTTTTACTTCCAAGAAATTTAAGAAAAGTTTTCACTTCATTTACTCCAAACATTCTACGTAGGCAACCAAGCTTTATCTAATCTGAGTTATTTGAATAACACGAGAAAGCATGTAAATAGGGATCGAAAATCAGCAAATGTTTATGGAGAAAACTTTTGAAAAAGAATTTTTAATTACTTTACCTAAGCATCTTTATACATTATACCTTTTGTAAATGGAGCTTCTTCCTTTACTCACAATTACCATAATTTGACGGAATTCTAATTTCCGTAACTAGAACAAAATACTACTTATTCTAATCAGGGCTGGAATATTTTTGGACAGACTAAAATCGATAGTTTACGTTACTAATTTTTCAATTCACTATAAAAATGTGTAAAATGATAGTAAAACTTAAGTGTTATGCCAGTATACAATTTTACAAATTATGATTTTGTTAAAAGTTATTGTAAAAGCATTGAAAATTGCCTTAGGTTTCAGAGTTTAGAAATAAGCATAAAATAATAATTTAAAAGAAACGTTTTTATTGAGTTATAAGAATATTTTATCTAAAATATAGTGTCTTAAAAATATTTCTAAAAATTGAAGAATATAAAGATATTAAAATAAAACCTAAGATTTATGTTAACTAAGAAATATCAGTTTTAAATTTTATTTTATTCTAAATTCAAAATATATATAAAGCCAAAAGAATAAAAAAAGAAAATTCTCAAATATAATCGATTTTGAATCAGAATATGTTTCAATAATTAGAAAAAATGATTTATTAAAACTGAGATTATCATCTTCATTCAAATTTCACTAAAGCAAGAACTAGTCTTGTCGATAATGAATGATATTCAAAATTGAAAGTGTATATTTTGCCTTAAAATAACAATAGTTTAAAAATAAATTTAATCAATTTAATCAGTGATATTAAATTACATTGTTAACTACCATTAGATTCTATTAACTTTTAAGTATTATTATTAGAAATTTAATATAATTGAAGTATTTTTGGAAAATATTTTTATTAATTAACTTTTATTTCATTATAAAATATTAACAAGCTGCGCAAAAAATCAAATTAATCTTTCTTTGATCTTACTATAAATACAAATACGTTAAGAGCATAAAAAAGTCTACTTCATTACAGTACACTTACAAGTCATAAACTTAATAACAGAAATTTAAGATTATTTTTATTTCTAAAAACTTAAGAGCTGTAGTTTTGGAGAAATTAATTAATAATGTTCTCTTTTCGCAAATGTAATCTTCTTATGTTACTTGAAAAAAGGGTGTTATATTTACTAAGAGAAGGTATTAAAGTAAAAAAGAATAAAAATAATATATGTATATTATATGAGGGCAATAAATTGAAACAATATTTAATTAAAACATGCATTCATGATCTATTTATGTATGTTAATAACTAATTTAAGGTACAATGAATATAATAATTATAATATTTTATAAAAAAAACACAAATTATATAAATAAAATAAATTAATAAGACTAAAGTTTAGTTTAAGATAATCCTCGCATATTAAGAATAAATGACAACTGTTTTTATGGTAACGAATGTTTTTAAATAAACAAACCTCTTGCAGTCGTCAATCCATAGACTTTCTGCTTATAGACGTTTCGCTTATTCCAAGCATATGTAAACTTGATGTCAGGATCTGCTTCAAATATTTTCTGAAAGAATATACCTTCGATAATGATATGCAAATGAACCAAGCGCAATGATGACGTCACGTTACTGGGAGTTAGCTGTAGATGAATCGTAGATAAATATCCATGAGCGTGGCTACTGTGATAAACCAGATGTAAATCAGATCCTGGAATAGATAAGCTCTCCTGGAGGACCTAGAATAACAAAAACAAAAAATATATGAAAGCAAAAAAGGGAAAATCGTAATAATATGTTTTATTAAGTGAAGAAAATATTAATGAGGTTTAGGAAATTGAAAATGTAAGCTCCTTTTCCATTAGATAAGTCTAAAAATGGCTAGCTTGGCCCTTACACGGTTAAACATGGAATCAAATTGGGTTTGGATGATAAAAGCAAGTAATTCATTTCTTGTTATTTTAAGTCTACGCGACACTTTATCAATCATAGTAGCCAAAAAAGTGTGGCAACCTAATGTCTTAGGAACCTATAATCAGATTTTTTAGTTTGGTGAGAGGTTTGAAAATCGTGCAGGTCAGAAAAACAGAATACCTACATTCAGGGGAAGGTTAAAACATGAGTTGCAATATATGATCTTGTACTACCTTGTTGAAAGTTGGGCTTTCCCAAGAATCGAAAATAGGGACAATCACAGGCTTTAAAATGTTTTTCGTTCCGAATGTCACATAATTTATCATTCATCTGATTAGAGATGCAAGTAAAATGTAAACAGTGGCTGCTCATATTATCCTCCCCCCAAATGGAATTCATGAAGGCATCAAATGCAACCAGATGAGAAGTGTCCTCGGAGCCTCCATGGTGACCTGGGACTCATATGCAAAGACACAATTGGGCAACTTTTGTATAAAGCTTTGTATTAGGGCACCGAGTTTCTATGGTGCATTGTTAATAGAAATCGAAATAATGGAGGATGAGATAACAGCGTGAAATACTTCAAAAATTGTCCATCTGTTTAAGCAATTGCTGGGCATTCTTTAAAAAATTCTCTTAAATAAATGTGTTTACACACTTTTGCAAGATTGTTTTCACAAAATATTTGTGCTGTCTTGCCAGGACATTGACATGTTATTTGCCGTTAAATATTATCCTTAGAATCCAGATCCCTGTGATTCTGCTTAGAGTTTGATCTGTGCGACTGATTAAATCACAGAGCAGTAATTTGCACACATTTATAGGCAAAATACCCACCTCTATAAAATTGCGACATAAGCTGGTAAGCATTATTTTCTTATTGCATTCATAATACTATATTTGGTTCATAATCATTCTTTCTTAGTATTCCTACCTAATTTTTTACGTTGGATAAAATTTATCATCATTTATTACTTAAGTTGTGTATTTTAAATTAAATGAATGGTAACGAATGAATTTAGTTTTAAAATTTGTTATTTATTGTTTGTCACATTAGTCAGTTAATTTTTTTAAAAAATGAATTACTTATATTACACTAAAATCAAGTTGCATAAATGCTTGGGAGTTTTCTACATTATTTACGATATAAGATTTTGGTGCCGTATCAATGAGAAATTCCTTTTAAAAGGAGACGCGCTGCGGATTTTTACTGCTATTCAATGACTTTTGCAATTTATGTTAGGCTATATCTAAGAATAAACAATTACATGATGGATTTGCTGCTCTGTAATTGTTTAAAGTGCACTGAACACACTGCAATATATAAAGACACATGTGAGACAGGTTTTTAGAATCAGTTCTAAGAAAAGATGTAACGTAAAGTTTAGAAGTGAAAAAAGTATTAATTTAGAAAAAATTATTTACTCTTTTTGTTGTGGTTATATGTTTAATAGAGGATAAAATTAATGTTAAATTCTGATCTCGTCATTAGAGGTTTTGATTTTTTTTTATTTATTTTTTTTATAGAAAATTAAATGTTTCAAATTATGTTATTTATTTGAAAGAGGTTAAATGAGTAAATGAGAGAAAAGTATCTATAAGCAGTTGAGTTGAAAAGGAAATATATAATTTAAAATAACAAGATTGAATACAGATTGAAGGAAGATAATTTGATTTAGATTAATGGATAAGATAAAAATGGGGTTTATCATCATTAATCAATCTTTTTTCTTCAAGGCATATAGTTATTCTTGTTGAATAAAGTTGAAATTAATGTTCATCAACTTGTAAAAATAATATCTAAAGTGATATCTAGAATTGTAAGTGTATAACTAATTTAATGTTTTTACGCGATCGACTCTTCTAATAACTTCTACTGCAAATAATCATAACAAATGAATAAATAAATGAAATACATGAAAATAATTTTCTTCGAAAACAAATTGTTGTTCAGTATACTCAGAAACACACGTTTTTGAGAAAATGGTAATTAAAAAATATTATTGAATATTTTGATAATTATTAAATAATATGTGAATATGCAAAACACACTTATAAGTTAATTTGTTTTTAAATGTTTAACTCCTTATATTTGCTTCCTTCTGTATTATCACGCCTAAGTAAAATAAATAGATAATAATAATTTATGAAGTTGATTTGTCTCTTACAAAATATTTCATTTGTAAAAAATAAATTTAGATATATATTTTTTTTAAAAATTACAATACGTGCTCTAATAAATATAAAAAGAATATGTCTTTTTATATTTTGTATTTATAACAGAAATTTGCATTCAAAAATGTTATAAGCTAATTCTATACATAATCTTGATGAAAGCAAGTTGGAAAATAATGGTAAGTAAATATTACAAGACTCTGCTTATCAGCCAAATATTGCATTCCACACATGTCATTCCCGACGGATCACCGTGGATTAGTGGGCTCTTCGAAGGGGAAGAATATGGGTTCGAGTCTAATCGATACTGAGCAAAAGAAAATAAGTGTTATATTTCTGGTTGTTCTATGGAAATTTTTCAAGGTGAGAGCCAGTGCGATTGCTTCGTTTTCAATCTTGTGGCTTGAAAATGGATGTTTAATGCTTTTATCTATTGAATCATCCGCAGAGTGAAGTAATATCTTAATAATAAGTTTCGATAGAAAATGGTGATCAACCCAAAGTCTAAATCAAATAGAACTCAGAAAGTAAGGGCAATGTGATAAAGATATACAGTCATAAATATGCTTCCCGTATCAAGTAAAGCTGATCAACAACATTTAACAACTACGAAAGCAAAAGATAATTGATGTTTGATTTAAGAATAACTTTTTCGTAATTGTTAAGAATAACTTTTTCGTCACTTTATCACTGATAAGATATTTAAATTCAGTGATCCAAATCTTTCAATAAGGGACATTGAATGATATAGAGTTGGATTTTAGTGTTGAATGATATAGGATCTACTATTTACGGAAACGAGGAAGACATTATAATCCAAAATGCTGTAGGAAGCGGAAATCTTTTTGCAGTGCATGTTATTGGTTTCGACTGACATTTTATGCATGCTATTATGGCATATTATATTTATATTAAGTATTTTGTACAAAATATAAACACGATAATCCTACCATTTGCTCCTGCGTGTTTATGCTATTTATATGCAATTAAATACTTATGATTTTATAATTAGCTGTCAACTATACCCTTCTGTTTACAACATAATTATCCATTCCAGTAACTCAGTGTCAAGGATTTCTTTAAGAGTGAAGATGGTCATTGTACTAATGCAACAACTAGGCTTATCGGGTATCATTTGAAACTTAAACAGTTTAAAATTATTTTGAGATGCAATTTAAAAACTTAAAATGGTTCTAGTATGTTGAAAATCAACTCTGAAAGAGCTACCAAATGACTTATCGAATAAGGAGAGAAAATCAATTATGGTGTTATTATGCTACTGTGCATTATATTTTGAAAATTTTACCAAAATGTATCCCTACATGTATCATAAAATTTTTTTTGAGATTTTCTTATTACACTAATCTTCATGGCATAAAAAAATCTGTTTATTTTATCTGAACTTCTGCCATCATCTATCTTTTATTGGCATTAAATTTTTCAGTACTTATTTGTTTCATCATTGTATATTATTATGCGTGGTTGGTCACTCTCACTTCATGTGGTTATCTATTTTCTATCTAAAATTATCTGTCAATATATATATGTTTATTTATACCTATAATTTTGATTTAAATAACTGCCTACTTTTTCAGTAAAAGACTTCTAAATCGATAGGTTGTTTCTTGTTATCCAAAATAATATTATAGGTGTAATGCTCAATTTTTCTCTATATTAAGTACAGGATAGAATTCTAAAGGAAAACTGAACAGTATTATTTAATGTCAAATCATCTCAATTTTAACTAGCGTGAAAATATTTCATACATATTTATAAAAAAGAACCATTAATCTCTTAAAGGTGCTCTAAATAGTAAAATTAGTTTATATATTACATACAGTCATAGTAAACATTAAACGAAATATCAAATATACTATAATAAAAGTTCACATAAATTACCAAATGTCAATGACTCAATCAGAATAAAATATTATACAATGTATTTTAAACCTTAATCTTAGATATTGATTTTAAAAAGTAATTATAATAGTTTGTTATGAAAAATATAAATGCAAATCTTAAAAAAAAATGTTAGAAAAATGACACTTTAAGGATTTGTTAATTACTAATATCTTTAAAATATTTTCCTAGTAGACGTAACTGTTTGTTACTATCACAAAATCAATATTGTTTCACTGGTTGCTATAGTATATCTGATTCTAGCGAGAGGAAAAACAAAAGACATTACAATAGTTGTTTATTTCAGACAATATTTTTCTATGTCTTTTTCCTTTTTTTTTCCTATTTCATATAAAGTGCAAAACATGCGTTGATTACTTTGCCATGGTTTGGACTCCCCAAAATAAACGTGATGGTATTCTAACACGAAAATTATGGAATTCTGTCGAACCTTGTTCACACAGGTGGAACAAATCGATAACATAGGAATAAACGTCTCCCACATTTTGCGTGTTTGCTGCTGCATGGGGTTTACATTTACATCTGCTTTCCAGTTTGCTTTCGATGTTAATCTGATTAGAATAAACAATATTTATTCAAAAGGAAATCAATTTTTACTGCATTAAGTTTCAAATCTTAAAAAGCCTTTTCGCTAATGAAATCTTGCTTGCGTTTCTTTCATTTCTATGATAAAAGACCGAATTAAGTTCGTGCAATGTAATACCCGAAGTGTTATCTTTTCTGCTAAGAACATAAATCGAATGTTACAATCACGTGTAGTTTGCTATTTGTTAAGACTGATAATCAATAGAATCCCATCAAGTCATTGAAATTGCACTTTATTTTCCTGTGACATTTTAAAATAATTTTTTTTTTAAAAACGTGCATATCTTCTCTATAAATTACAATAGTATTTATCATTGGACATGAAGGAAGAAACAAAAAGCATCAAATACGTCTTTCTTGTTTTCATTGAAAATATAATTTCATTATATGTTTTAATTAATATTAACATTTTAAATATTTATTATATTGATAAAATGTAGATAAAGGAATGCTGTAAAAGTTTTTTTTCACTCTTTGGGATTTTACATAGATGAAAATTTTAAAAAGAAGATTTAAATATTTTTGAATTGAAAAAGAAAGCTTCCATTTTTGAAGGAAGCCGAATTCAGGAACAATATAACATCATCTAAATGAAATAATTAGCCGTCCAAACTGCCTAGTGGTTAGCGTAACTGATTACGGATTGGAAGAACCTAGGTTCGAATCCCAGCTCGGACAGGGATGTACTTTCTCTCTGTTTCTAGTCCTTTCCTCAAATGATGGATGAATTTGGCACACCCTATAAACGGGTTTGTGGTGGTGTGACGTGGGCGATGCTATTGGTACCTCCGTGACTTGGTTCACAGGTGCCCAACGGGTAACGAGAAAATGAGTAGCAGTTTCCGGCCTTGTTGCGGATAATGGGCTAATGTACTATATTTGCTCAAGGTTGCCCACCGTTAGAAACAAAATAAATAAATAAATAAATAAATAATCAGTTTATTAGCAACTTTGTATCGAATTGAAATAGCATAGTAAAAATTTAAATTAATTAAAAATATTCCAATTAAGATTTTGAAGTGAAATACATTTCCATAAATTAGAAATTACCTATCTGATATTAATTTCATTCAATTCAGTGCAAAATTAAGCTCAACTGAAGCCTGAACGTAATTTTGATGGGCAAACAGAATAAGGATTTCATAAACATAAATAAAGAACGGTTCCTGTAATAATATTAAGCTTAATGATAGATTTCTCTGAGAAAAATTGTCATCATGAAATAAAAAAGAAATTATTCCTCATCTTTCCAACATTACGATCATTTACATTACTATAAATGCATTTAGCACTTAAAATCTACCCACTTTAGTAAAATTGTAAGGTGTTCCGAGACATAAAATTGATAACATTAATAAAATATACTGAATATTATGTTAAATTAAACTTACAAATTTTCAAATCATACACTGATATTTTTCTTCAATGCATTAAGAAATAAAAATGAATGGTACAAAAGAAATGTATCTTGCCTGTGTTTCAGCAATGATTGCACTACTTTCAGTACATCCTCCTTCGGAAACTGGCCTCCAAGTTTGATAGACAATTGGCTTCATGTAGTCATAATCGTGAGCAAGACATGCTTCCGAAGGCATGGAAGAGACTGGAGGCTCTGTTTCAACGACTGCTGACATGATGACTGGTTTCATCACAACAATATCATTCCATGGAACTAAAACAGTCTTTTTGATTGGATGGAAAGGATTCCTTTGAAACTGCAATGTCACAGCACTTCCGCCATTCACCAAAATATCAAACCTGAAACAAACGTAATTATCAAATTATTCTTAAAACATGATAATAGTTTTTAAGCATTCAAGAATATAAATCATTGAATAATTTTCACGATTGTGAAATAAAAATTTATAAATTTCCATTGAAATGTCTCAAAAGTGTTGCAATTTCCATCAGTGGTCTTTAACAACTTGTGAAATAGATAAGTATTTGCCCAACAAAATTAAGAAATTTTGCTTAAGAATTTATCTTTTTTTGGTATATATTATTATTTACATTTATTAGTAATATTTATATATATATTTGATGTATTTATTATTAATATTTATATCAAGATATGCAACATTAAAAATTTTATATCAGTAAATATTTCTTAAAAAGTGGTGTAACCTACAATTAAATATAAGTTTACAATAATTATTGAAAGCTATCTACAGAAAATACGATGAGAAATTCATCAGGAAATTAAGATTAAATTTCTTAATTAGTTTTAGCTGATATGCTATCAAATATAATACTTAATCACGGACAAAACTGATATTTATATTGATGTATTATTTAAATTCTTTGAAATATTTATCTGGGAAATATTAGTTCTAGTACTTATGAAAACACGTATTCCGCTCCTGAGTTTATGAAAATTTTGAGTGGGATTCAAATCAAATACACATATTTAATTTTTTTCATTTTAGATGTATTAGGGTTACTGTTTTATAAAGCACTTTTTTATAAAATATTTAAGGGAATTTTTACCTGTATCTTTTTATGCTTTAATTCTATACAGGGATGTTAAGAAGCAAGAAAAAATTAAGTTAATTTTAAATGATAAATTTGTTGTTCCCATCATATTTTTATATTTGATTGAAATACAAAAACAATATTTTTCATTTTCAACATTTTTTATTGAAACTTTTCATCTGCATTAATATTCTCAATAATATTATATTAAAATTCTAACTTCGGATTAAAGCTCATGTTTTATCAAAATGAATAGCTGTTTCTCAATAAATTAAAAAAATGTATTCGACAATTTTTTTCGGAGAAAAATTGCGAGATCAAATTTAAGGTATATGAAACCAATATTTATGTTTGGAATTATTTATAGACTAATTTGTGAGATTTATTAGTGGCATGTTTAGCAAGAATATATTCAATTGACTTTTATTGCAAATGAAAAAATACCTTTAAAAATTATTTATTTAATTATGAATAAAATAAAATGCATTTGTATTACTTTCCTTTGTAAGAAGAGATAAAATTTATCTGAAATTTTAGCATGGAGCGTATCATAAAAATCTGGTTCTAAATATCCATGAAGATTTAAACATTATTTTAAAGATATTTCTTTTCGTATAATATGTTTTGTAGCTCGTGTGTGTCTTGTATTAAAAGTCTGGGTAATTTTTTTTCAAAAAACAAAATGAAACGGAAATTAAAATCCCATTAAAATATCTATACAAAACGGATTTTAAGAACTATAGCTGAATTAATGTTTCTTTGTAAAGTTAAGCGATTATTTATTACCAGTAATATCAGCACGCACTCGACTTTTGTCTTGATATTAAACAGACGCTTTATTTTCGATTTTACATACATCATAGCTCATAATAATGAGCAATATGTTTAGTAAAGCCACAGTTGCTCTGCCATAACTTTACTATATTCCAGAAACGAGATGTCGTGGATGATTTATGAGTAGTATTTTATCACGGCACCCCTAACTGGAAAACCGATATTTTAAGTAGTGGCAAAAAATAGGCGCCACCTTCTCCTGATTGATGAGCTTTTAACCTACAAGCTATACTTCTCCATTGTTTCTAACTTTTCAGATTTGTTTCCTTCTTCAAGAAACAATATCCTGACTTCCATAGATACTACAGCACGAAAGGCCCGGAGGCGAGTCATCTGTTTTTTGTCCACTCCTCTCTCTTACAGCGTTCTCAATTCTCAGAAAATTTACCTCCTTCGAAAAGTTGCTGACGCTCCTTCTTTCAGATAAACTTAACAGCTGTTCCTCGATGCCGATTTACGAGCAATAGTTATTAGCTCCTTCTCTACATAAAGCAGAGGAAAATGGCATTATGAGGAAAAAGAGGATATACTAATCTAAAGATCGTACGAATAGGGTATCCGATAAGGATATCTCACTCAGTTAAAAGAATAAGTCTTAAAGATACCGTAACCTCAAAGTCTTTTACCACACTACTCAATAAAACTCAATTACTAAAATCTTGTTCTCTCAATAGTTTGATAAAAACAAAATAAAAATAAAAACCTCTGATTACATCCATATAAACAGAGTAACTCAAATTTTCAATTGTACTATAATATATCATTAAATATGAAGACTTAATTTGGGACATTTAAACACGAGGATAATTTATTTATATAATGCACATTTAACATATTTCGTGCTATACTGGAGTTACAAAGCTTGGCAATCTTATTTTAATATTTTACATAATATTTAATTTTGAATTATTTTCCGCAAAAATTTTTATGAAAACAAAAATTTAATAGATACTAGAGATTTTAATATTACTAAAATGAATATTTTAAATATAGTGTAAATTATAGCATAAAATATATTTGTATGTGTATAAATAATTAACTATACATACATATGTTAATACGGGACTGCCAGTAGTGATGAATTTCAAGAATGTACTTTAGTATTTTAACATTTCCTATTGTAAGTTAAATTACTTTTTATAAGTAATTTAATTTTTAATTGCTTTTTATACACAGTTGGTATAAACAAATTTTACTTGTTTAATATAAGGCGTTTTATTAAATCAACAATATAACTGAACAATGATAACATATGTTTACCATTAGTTAAAAAAAATTAGTTAAAATTATAGGGTATGGATGCTGTGCATGTATACATCTTTAAGTATATGTACACATTCATAATTACGCATATTTCAGATGTGGTGATTTTTAAATACGTATTTCTTTAATTTGAGCAATAAAAAAATAACAAACTTTCTAAATTTTATTCACTTTTGCTTGAATATATATACAAACTAAATTTGCAATATATTTTGTTAATTACATTGCATACTTTCAATTACATATGAAATACATCCAAATATGAGAAATTTCAGATGCTTCAAAGTAGCTCTTACTCTAAAGAATTTTAATATATTATTCTAGAAAGTTACCTTTTAGCTAAATTAAATCAGTTGCATTTCAACATCATATTGAGAGAAGTTCAGTTCCTTCAACCAAAACAAAAAGGTCTTCGGTTGGATTTTACCAATTGCAAACTGGAGCGAGAAATAGTTTCCTTCGTAAGAGATCTCCTGTTTTAAGGCCGACAATACGTGCTATTAATTGGAATAACTTAACAGTTTCTGCAAGAGAATGGAAATCCAGCCACAGATAATACAGAGGAACTCTGAGAAGGAGATACATTCGCCTGTGGGATCGGTGGAAGAGAAAGCTAGTTGAATACATTGAAATTCCTCTATCCCTTTGTTCTCGATTAATTTTCGCTTTCCAATCAATAACTCGTCGAGAATGCCAAAATGTAATTTCTCGCGGGCACCCAAACCGATTGGAATTTCCCTGAAATCGATTTATTAAATCCCCGAAGTCGTCGGTACATTCTTGGGAACATCAAAGAACGTTGCATTCTAAACATGGGGCACGAGATAAAAATTGATTAAAGTTTAAAAGTTTCTTGACAAAGAAAACTTTTAACTATAAAACCTGATGAATGTGCCTGTTACTTTCTCAGTTAGAATTAATATAATATTAGTATAAATAAACTAGTTCTTATATAATTTAGAAGGCAACTTTTAGAAGTAACTATTGATTTTTTCTTCTCTTCTGCTCATAAGTTTTAAGCTTTCAATATTACTTCTACAATAGTATTCAATATATTGGTTTTAAAACTATTATAATAAGTTAATATGAAGTAATTAATTTTGTCCGAAAGATTTAGGAGTTTGAGTGTATTCCATGAAAGTTAATATAAATATTTCTAACTTTTTAATCAAATAAATAAACAAAATTAATGCCAGTGTTGTTAAGAGAAAAAAAAATTATATTATTTTCGTAAATATACAAATTAAAAATTATATTTAAGAATACATTTAGAACATTTTAAATATTATAAAAAAATTGGTACCTTTTTTTAAAATGTCTTTATCAACTGATGAATGAATTTTTTCAACTTTTGATGAATATAAATTTTTAAGTTTTATTTGCATAATGTGGTAAAAAGACTCTCCATATGTATTTATTCATTTGTAACTATTTATAACAATTAATACAAAATATCCGTCACTTAATTTTTATATGACTATTTTTATTGCAATGTAGTAGCATGAAATTTGATAAAAGCTTTATTTTGAAATGCATACATATGTTGTAAAAATATTCTAATATTCATAACTTTACTGAATATTTTTCTATTTAATTTGGAACTAATATACATTGTTACATAAATATTGGTTTCATAAAATCAATGATTTAAACTGATGAATGATATAAGGAAATACACATATAGTTGCTTTGACAACATTAAGTATGTATCATGTAACAGCTTAAAGTTGTTTTAAAGAGTTTTGATAAACCCTAAATATTCTGATTTTATTGGACGTTGAATAGTTTTCAAATGTTGCAAGGATTGGAACTTGGAAAATTCTCAAGTACCATCCAAGTACCAGAAAGCAGAACCGAAATATCCAACTGCTGTTGTTCAACAATGGCTGGGATTGAATCCGTGATTCAACATTCTTAAAATCGCTTTTTTGACACTATGCTATGGTGAGCTAATATATAATTACAGTGACATTGTATGTGCACATCCTAATGGCTTAAAGCTGTTGTAATGTATTTACACCCATCACATAATTTTCCTCCCGAGTATACTTTAATAGAAAGAGGGAACTATATATATATATATATATATATATATATATATATATATATATATAT
>JAPDSC010135291.1:13614-33325 GCA_026290005.1 Latrodectus geometricus | reverse complement strand
ATATATATATATATATATATATATATATATATATATATATATATATAATATATATATTGTGCCCTCTATCTATTAAAGTACACACACTATAAATATCACCATGAGAAAAGTCAGAAAACTCCCAAGCACTCATCTTAATTGGCCTGCGTACAGAAGGCAATAGAGCATTATAAATCTTTCTTTGATAAACAGTGGCTAAAATTGAAGCCAAGATTTTTGATTTCAAGTGCGCTGCCTTTACTCTAGATTATGATGACTTACAATTATTTACTCGAAATAAATATTTCAAATAATCGAACATGCTGAAATCTAAGAATTTATGTTTTATTGTTCTTCATACACTATTTTATTTGCCACCATTTATTTAAGAAAATTATAATAACATCCGTGCATACAAATCGGATCAGAACTATTTCCGACATCAATCATAAACTTTACGCTTAACAACTCTAAGATGAATGTTTAACTACAGCTTGTTGTGTGTTCTAGCTGATTATTATTGATATGCTATATATGCATCAGCTGTATTGTAGATTAGTCTTGCTATCATTCAACAAGATTATCCAGTTCCGCCCGAATAACTTTCAAGATCATTTCATAGTCCATCCAAGGTATCAGGGAAACTCCCACAGGGTTTCTCACAGATCACGCTCGGAAGCCTTGTCAGAACAGGAATATCTAGTGAATGCAAGCGGTGACAAGTTAGGCTATAGGGTGGCAGTTTCAAGTGCTTGTGACTGTAATGAGCAGAAACGATGATCCATGAACGTTCGCAGAGTTGGATTTGTGAAACTGTCAAAATGCTTGACAGAGTAAACTAAGCGTTATCACTATGTATGTAAATTTAAGTAATACGGTGGCATGAATGTTGTATTATTCCAAAATTTCGAAGTTAATGAAATAAATTTTAAATGCAAATTGTATACAACATAAGTGTTGAACCATAGGCATATTTCATAATAATATTTTTAATATATTTTTAATCCATGAAGAATCATCCCATTTTTTCAAGACATTATATTAAAAAGATAAATACTGATAAAACCGTATTATAGGAATTGCACAGATCTAAAAATTGCACATATTAAAGGATAAATTAGCTTAGAAGTGGTTATTAAAACACCTTAAACTAGATAAATTAAATACGATTACAGATTATATACTTTCGAAATCTAATATAATTAATATAAATGTACAGATGAATTTAAATGTGTTGTCATCATTCACAATTCGAAATATGATGAATGATTATTTAAGCAAGGTTATAATGTTATTAGACAATGAAGTAAAAAAAAGTAATGAACTTTCAAGACTTGGCATTTTAAAGCATCCTTACTAATTATAGTAAATGTTTAAAAAAATCGTATAATAGAAAAAATTGCAATCAAAATTTTTATTGATAGTTAATTTTCTTATTCGTTCTATTACTGAACTGAAATCAATGAACTGTAATGACATCATGTAGTGGATAATTTAAGGTTAAAACTGTTGCAGTGTTCTCTTGAGAATCTATTGCATAGTTAATTACCAGTAGGACATTCTGTAGACGATAAATCATGTTTACTTGTGTCAAAAATAAAAAGTAATTTGAAAAATTTACGAGCTGATTTGAGAGAAGTTCAAACAGAAAAAGTATAATTTTAGTTACTGCTAAGGTCTTTACTTAGGAGTAACTAAAATTATATATAATTGGCAAAATTTAACTGGAATGCAAAAGTAAGGTCTTCGTAATAGAAGGCTTGCTTAGATATAAAGAAGGAAATTTAATAATTATTCGTAATTAGGTGATTAATCATTAAAGTTTAACATATCTAGCACGTGTTTACGAATTCTGCTATCAGAAAAATTTAATGAGTCTCTCTTTTCTGCAATAAATAAATTTTACTCATTTCTCTAAATATAATGCTGCACAATTTTATATCATTGCTTACCTATTATACAGTAAATTATAATACCAAGCATTGACTAAGTATTACCAGAGTAACTTTCAGCAGATATTTTTTATTTTGTAGGGTTATAAATTAAAATTAAGTAAAATATTCTGATACTTATATTTATCTCTGACAATTTTCAATTCATTTTAAAATTGCTTTCAAATCCAATTTAAGAAAAAAACTAAATATTTGCTTATTATATTTAAAACTTATAAACTAACGAATTCTTAATACAATAATTATAAACTGTAAGTAAACCTTAACTTGAATGATTAAACTCCATGAGTAAGATTGAAAGGATTCATTGAATATCCACTGAGCGAAAGTAAATCTTAGGTAGACTTTAATAAGGAACTTTCATTTTTCCTACTTTCTACTCTATTTAAGAAAGAGAGATGGAACAAGTATATGCATTTTCAAGAACAGAACACCGTCTTTAACCAAAAATATTTTCAATCACATAAATCAAATTACTGCCGACTGATTTGCTGCAGTCGCAAAATAAATCACAACTTATTATAAGAGCGGAAATGTGTAATCCATTTTAGATATTATGCATTAGAAATATAAAGAACAAATGAAAAAAAAAAAAAAAGAAGCCAAAGAAAACCAGGCCACAATCTTTAGATCTCTTACTCTTTTTTACTGTAATCCAGAATTCAAAGAAACATTAAGAAGAAGCAAGCCAAAGCGATTGACAGGTTGAAATGTGAGTTTCTCGCAATTCTCGCCCTCCTCTAAGCCCCAATCCTTCTTTTCGCCATATTTTACCCCTTATCGATTGCCGGCGAGATCTGGCTTTAGGCAAGGATTACCTATTCGTGAGACTTTCCCTTGCCCTCCCCCATTCGATATCCCCCTCTGCAGTCCTCGAATCCCTTATTCCACTGGTGATGATCAGATTGGAACAGTAGATATATATTTGCCAAGGTGTCTTAGAGGTTGGTGGATCGGAGCTTTATTTTGTTTCACCGGTGTTTTTATATGGAGAGTGTGTGAGAGAGTGGATTTCATCTGAATAGGTTTTCCACTGAGATTTAGAGGTTGCATGCAACAGGTTAATTTAGGTAATTGTTCATTTAAGTTTTGTGTACTTATTGAAAATAAAGGATTTACATTACATTGAAAACTGTATTACTAAAAAGGGTCAAAGTTTAAAAACAACTTATAAATATTACCTTTCAAATTCAATGTAAAGAAATTTAATTAAATTAACAGTTTCCAAAATTGTACTTAGATTTTCGAGATTAAAGTCCCTTACTTTTTTTAAATTATAGTAATACAAAAGTTTTCTCTAATGTTAGAAACATAATAGGATTGGTTAATGTGCAACATTATATATCTAATTATTTAGAACTTCTAAATTTATATATTATACATATTTTGCATATGATTAAATTTTAAAATTAAAAAAAAAATCCCCTTATATTAAATTTTTATGTCAAGATTGCAATACACTTGGTTTTAAAATCATATTTTGTCATTAATTACATTAATATAATTACTGATAATAAGATATATAAGTACGAATGCATAAGAAATAAAATTAAAAAAAAATAAGGAAATATAAATCTTTCATTAAGATATAATTTGAATCATGCTATTAAGTATCTAAAATTTTCCTTTCTTTGCAAAATTATTTTCTTAAATTTACACAAAAAGGAATTTTAAAGTAAAAATTAAAATATCTCTTAAATTGAATTGTTTATTTAAATTGGTTTTAAAAATCCTACATGAAGAACTTTTTATTAGCTTTGAAATTGAAATTAGGAATAAAAAATGACTCCCTCAAGAGCAATTTCTAACACGATGCAAAATAAAATATTGTATGAAAATACCAAAGTATATATGCAATAATTTATGTAATTTTTTGCACGCACAAATTTATATTTCAAATCAAATAACTAGTTGTTTCATGGATAGGATATTCTAGGATATTTAAGTGAAATTCAAAAAGAGAAAAGGGTAATTACCAGCCATCTGGTCGAGTCAGTGTGAATCCAAACTGTGAGTCAGGTGCAACACTTACACGAACACCAATGAGACCAGTACCTTCTTTGTTGACCACTTGACCTCTAACAACTGACACACGACTGAAATAAAAATAAAATAATCTTTATTTTATAGATTATTAAATATTTCTTAATAAAATTTTTTGAATATCACTTTAAAATACATTTATTCAGTTTTAAATAAAGGCAAACTTTTAATTGATATATATATATATATATATATATATATATATATAGATGCACCAACTTAAGAATACAATTCTAACTATTTTAGAAAATCTTATTTTTCATTTACTTTTGGAAACATTCAAATGATTTATGATAAATAATTGTTTCTTATCAACATGAAATGTGTTCCTACGAATAGAAAAACGGATCTTTGTAGAATTTACGTTAAAAGTTTTTAGTAAATAAAAATTTAGTCAATGAATAATTAAATAAATTTGCGTTATAAATCACATCTATTTAATAGTTAAAAACGTTGATTTCATACCAATGTCTGTAAGAGTATTTATTTTACTAATTTTAATCTGAATTGCTTATTAAATATATCTTTAATGATCTTCCCTTCAACAGATTTCAGTGAATAAACGTGTCTATATTTAAAAACAGTAATCGTGTTTTGAAAATCGCATACAGTTTAAGACAGCTTTCATCAAAATCATAACATTCAAATGCTATTAATATTTCTAAAAACTTATTTTTAGTCAAACGAATAGAAAAATCTTCTGTAATTTTATATTGATTTATTGTCATTCGTCAATATTTTTTATTTATAAATAATCATTGAATAACAATTTATTTAATAAAATAGAGAAGTTTAGCTTTTTTTAGATAGTTATTATATTTATTAAGATTTATTTTTTATTAAGAACCACAATTTATTTATACAAAGCTAAAAATCAGCATGTCGCTTAAATAATTGAAATATTTAATGAAGAATAAACATTGATATCTAGACAGAATTTGGCCAGTTTTGTAGATGAATGTGTTATAATTTTAATTTCAAATTAAATAGAACCTTGAGTTATAATAAAAAAATTGCCCATAGAAAAGAAATTGAAGTTTTTATTCTCATGGCTCAATATGTGTTTAAAATAGATTCAAGTCTACATAGTGCATTTATCAAGTAATGAAATATGCATATAGAATTTCGAATGATAATAACAAAGCATACAGTTAAAAGTTTTTTAAAATACATCAAGAGAATTATTGAAATATGTGATGGAATTGTGTAAGCTAAAACATATGACAATAATGAATTCATGAAAGAGAAATGCTGAAAATAATAAAAAAAGCAACAAAAAATATTCATAATACATTGAAGCAAAATTAGCACAATGCACGTTTAATCCAGGACTATTTTAGAAATTAAATGTCACACAAATGATTTAAAGATAGTAGCTATTAATAAATAACTTGCTTTATTCTTTTTAAAAAATGGAAGTTATAATAGTAGAGTGCGATGGGAGTTATAATACTATAGTCTTGATAATACTGTGGTGTGTTGTACTAAAATAAAAAAAATCCTACATATTATTTATATGTATTATTTCACGAGTAATTTTGTAATTAAAACAAATAATTAAAGAACACACATGTATAACGAGAATAAGTTATTTTTCTTGATTCCTGTTTGATGAGGTATCTGTATTAGAAATGACTAAAACAGTAAATCCTAAACTTGTTTTTAATGCAACTATAACTTTGAATTCAGTCCCTATTATTATTTTAATATTATTGTTCATTCATGAAATTTAACATGAATAATCCAGTAGGAATCCAAAATCCAAATAAATTTGGTATACTTTGAAATGTAAACAGTCAAACAGATGTCAATTTATTATTTTTTAAAGCTATATTTAAATTTATTTTTGATTTATCATAATTATTTTTTAATTGTATTAATTTGAGAGCATAACGATAAAGGTATCACAATATGTTTTATTCAAACTAACTTTGTATTTAATTCCTAAGGAAAATTTTTTTAATATCTTAAGCTGAGAAATTTTCATAAATTTATATTTATGGAATTGCCATTTTCGAGCTTATAATTCATGTATAATAAAATATGATTAAATTCTCAAACTGATGTAATTTTACTGCTAGAGAGTTATAGACCCAGTTTAAAAAACACTTTCACTTTTTACATTCATAACAAATTTAAGCAGGCAAATATTTTAAACAACATTCTTAAATTCACACAGAAAAAACAAATTTCATGAATGAAAGGAATAAAGGAAAACTAAAATAAAAGAGGCATCACACGGAGCATATCAGCACTAGGCTGATTCACATAAAATAAAGCAAAGATAAAAAGAAAAACATGAAAGACACACAGAAAACAAAGAAGCAGTGTAGGTAGACAGTAGGACATGAAGAAAAATAGCAAAGAAAAGCACTTTATATAACTAAGAAACTAAACTTGCATTTATTTCAATTAATGTCCTATTAGAGATACCGAATAAACGGAGATACTATATATTCTATTGTCACCTGCAAATTTTTATAGTAATTATCTTTTTATCATTTTATTTGTGAGCTAAAGGCCTTTTAGTATATTCACATTAAAATAATAAATCTAAGATGATACTTCAGTTTAAAATAATTATATATTTAAACATCAAATAATATAGCATAAAAATCTTTTACAATTACAGGAAAAAATTTAACATTTTTAACAGAAGCACATTGTTTTGCATATTTTATGAACACACACTTTTCTCTGAATATTTTTACATTATTACCCAATTTTACTTAATATTTCTGTGTCAAAATTAAATGCAAGTGTAGATTACAGTTATACAAAGAAGAATATGAGAAGTTCATACCTAATGACATGTTAAGAAAAATAATTGTAGATACAATGATTAACATACGTACCTTTTAGCAAAGGCAGTCCAGAACTGGCTGCATTGGAAATAAGTATGAGTAAAAAGTTTATCAGCTCTGATTGAGCAACATATAAATTTATATAAGCAACATTTGCATAAATATATTATGTATAATGTTATAAATATACAAATATAATGTAGATTAAGCATCTTGAGCTCTTCTAAACTGTATTATATACCATCAATTCAATTGTAATCATTTCTAATAAAATTAGAAGCATGAAACAATAATTTTTTAATTGAATCAGCTATTTTTAATTTTTATTTAATTTTTTTTACTAATTCGACAATTTATTATTAATAAAATAAGAGGAAAACAAAAAAAATTAAAGATGTATTTGGCAAAAAAATTTGGTGATTAAAAATTTGAATTTATGAACATAAATAAGCATGCAACATAGCTCACCGAAAAATATAATCAACTACAAAACTAAAATTATTGTTTATTTAAGTATTTCTAATATTCTTTATTATGAGAATACATTTCAATGTTAAATGTTTTTTCTAAGAACTAATTTAACAACATTCCATTAATTAATTTTGTTTATCTTTGAATTTAGGTAATGGATTATACATTATATTTTTAAAATTCAGAATTCATTAATTAAATTTAACTTATGGAATATGTCCATAATTCTCGAAATTTATTTTGATACAGGAATATTTCATATACTTCAATAAAAATGAAAAGAATATTTCTCTGGCTGTGTTAATATTTTTTAATTTCAGCCTGGTGTAAAAGAAGTAAAAATAAACTAAAAATCTCAAAATTCTTTGAAATTTCAAGCCACGATTTGAACTATGAAATATAGAAATATTCGAACTTTAAGAAGTATTTCGAAACTTTAAGAAGTATTAGGTGCGACACTATATTAAGTATTTATTTATAGTTAATGTCTCTCTCTTATTGATTACTTCTTAGATCAAAACTCTCAATATATATATTTCATTGCTTAACCAAATTATTCAGTGTGAAGTATATTTTACGATATTAGAAACTAAACTTATTGCCAACAATTCAGATTTTTGAGATTCACCCTTCAATTTATAAATTGTCTTAATTTCTCTTTACCAATTAAATCTAGATGGGATAAACTAACATGACATCTAGTATTCTTTGCTTTCATATTTGAATTTTTAATTTATTGTAAATGTTACCTGCAGGAATTCTAAAATCTCGAAGGATGTCTTTTATAAATTGATTTAAAATTAGATTTGTTAATTAAGCATATGTGTTTTGCCTTTTCAAAATAGTTTTCCTTCTATCTTTAAATAATAAATCGCTGATGAGGGCCATAGACATAAGCCAGCAATTTTAGAATTTTTCGATATTTCTGATTGAATATTTAGATAACAAAAATTAAATAAATGTCCGTTATGGCAAAATCTAGCAAATTAAACAGTAACATTTAGTCTTTATACCACGTAAAGATTCAAATAATTTTTTAACCTATGTGATATACCAAGTATTTGGTAAATAGAATCCCATAAAATTGAATATTGTAATAATGCCTATAACCATCTGCAACTACCAACGCAAAATATGTCACTGAATTTCTACAAAATGTTTCACGGCAATTAGAAATTAACTCTAAATAATTTTCAAATATTGCTATAATCTGCCCAATTTAAAAATTTTGTGATAAGCATTCCATTATTTTCATTTTCAATATACACTAATACTTCATTTTCAAAGATATCATCCCTTATATTATATTGTGAACAATGTATTGAAACTTGAGATCAAAATATTCAAATGAACTTTTATATGATGCATAGAGAAGGTCACTATTCATAAACTATTGGAAAATTAACTTTTCAATTCAAACATATAAATTAAGATGATGAATTAATTTTAATTAATAATTTTAATACAAAACTTTTATTATTTTGTTACTGAAGTCTAATGTTTTTGCACTGTAACTTATTATTTCACCATATGTTCAGTACCAGAACTAGATTATATTTTTAGCGAGATAAATATAAGTTTATTCTACTGAAAAGCGAATAAACAAAATGGTGTTATGATGAATTTATAATTAGTTCATCTCACAGAATTTCATCACTTGTAATCTAAAAGAATTTTTTATATCCTAAAATAATTGAATCTGCAAAGTAGCACTATTAAAATATTAAAGAGCTCTATTAATAGTATGTAATAGGTTCAATGAATACCTTGCTTATTTTATCTAGACTGTAATTTATTTATTATTAGGTGAAATTATGTAATACACTTATTTTTATGAAAATTAACACTCGCTTATCTCATACATAAATTCAATTGAAATTATAATAATTTATCTGAAAAATATTAACTCTATACTAATATATTATTCTATCTAATTATACAAATTTAAAAAAAATATGAACTAAACAATACTAAAAATAATATGGTGTCAATGAAAATGGTTACAGTGTTACTAAATTTTACAAATATTTTCTAGAAATATAATGATGAAAAATAATTTATATTTGTTGAAAGCAATGCTTTTTAATCAAGCATGCTTTATACAAATTACTTACTTAATTTTATACAATTATAAAAATTTTATAAAGAAAATAAGAAATTAATGGAATTAACTTTTTATTCTAAATCAGAAAAAAAATAATGTTTAAATTTCTAACTCATTATATTTGTTATAGTTTGTGGCTAATAGTTGCTTGAATGATTTTTAACAAAACTCCATTTTTGTGGAAGCAATTTTTTTTTATTTTAAAAAAAGATCTTAAAAATAAAGACCTTTCAGAAATATTTATTTAATATTGTACGCAACAAGCTAGTAAAATTAAAAATTATTTGTGTTACGAAATTTTATTTTATTTTTTTTTTCAAAAATTAATAATTTTGTTTTTTTAAATTAACCTAACATTTCATCTCCATTATCCTTTTACAAATATTATTTCAAGAAAAAAAATTTTATTATGAATATTTTATAAAAAAAAACCATTAAATAAATATTTGAATTCCTCTAGAAAAATACAAGAGTTTAAAAAGTGGCATAGTACATATATATGTGTAAAATTTACAAAATAAGCCAAGAATTTGCTTATTTTTTTCAATTAAAAACTTTAATCTTAAATTCTACATATATTGTTTTGAAAAAAAATCATGTACAAGTATAAATAAAGAATGTTATTCTATTAAAAATAAATAAACAAAATGTATTTGTATTTTTCTCAACATTTTGCTTATTTGTTTATATTTATATTTCTCATTCATAATTATTCTTTTTCAAGAAAACAATAGTTATTTTAATGAAATACGATAAATTATTAAAAGTGCCATTGCATTTTTGATCAGGCATTTCCACCTAAATGCAATTTAAAAATGCATTACATATTTTCCTTTCTAGTAAAAATTATAAAAACATCAAAATTTAAAAATTAAGTTAGGTCTTAAATATATTGCTTATTTTCTCAGATCAAGAAGATGTAATAAATAATTGTTTTTTTTAAATATTTGAAACATTTTTCACTTTAGTTTAATTTCCAAATTTATTTTAATTCATGATGGAAACGCGATTACATTTTTAAATAAATTAATTTTATTAAATAACATTAGAGATTTACATTTAATGCTTTTTTAAATTTTTGCATAAAGTACGATCTGATAATTTTTTAAATCATTCATTTTTCTCCGATGAATCTTGCATTAGTATTACAAATACAGATTATCTGGCCTATTAATTTCATTACTTAATTTGCTTAACATTACTTGGCTTATTTTGATGAACTACCTAGTAAGTATTTTGATTTAACAAGATTTTTAAAAGACACAAATTCTAACTTTTTGTGATTCACATTATAATAAAAATTTAATTGCATTTCATAAAGTATACAAATAAAATACAACAATGCAGTTCGTGCATAATTAAATAAGTTGATTAAAACATATAGGGATAAAAACACATAACACACTCCGTGTGATCACGTGACAACGGACAATAGAAGATCGAGGACCTTCTATACAAGGACAAACACATGTAGACACCACAACATTTAAGACAGACACAAACACATAACACAGAACACAATAATAATGGGCAAAAAATAAGAATAAAAAATAATTTTTTTTGGCTTCAAAAATAGATATATTTTACTGAATAGCAATAGTTTAAAACTAATTTTTTATCAATGCATATCCCAGAAAATTTTAAATTTGACATAAAAATAACAGTTGTTTCAAGGAGAGTTATAAATTACTATAATTTATTTCATTTCAAGACGAAACTTTATTAGTATGCTCTTGTAAAGGTTTCTAATTCTTGTCAATTGCATATTAGGATGTAAATCCTTAACAGGTACTGCGTGCATGGAATTCCGGTTAAAGTTAGCAGTAAGTAATTCTTTTGTTATATTTTAAAAATATATTTTGATCTTAATAATTTTTATACACTGGCACAAACTATACTCTTTTTGAAAATGGCAAAGAAAATATGAAACACTTTTAGATATTTATTGCGCACTGAATAAAGATGCTTCATTAATCGAAATTAAAAGAAAATTTGTAACGATTAAACAAGTAAGAATTTAGTTTTTATTATCAGAATGATTCTTATACGTTGATAAATAAACAAAATTCATTTAAAGATGGCATGCCAAATTTAGAGGAATTTCAATGCATTTCTTTTCCAATCACGTGACGAAAGACAATTATTGGAAAGAAAATGAAATAAAATAATGGTTTAGTATCCAGTATTTATTAACACAATATTAAGTATTAGGTTTTATATAATTTAGACATGCAATGATTAAATTTCACAGCACATAAAGAACACATAAAAGATGTATATTTAGTTATTGAATAACATACATATAGCATAAAGAAGAATCATAAAAATGCAAAAATAACTAAGGAGTTATATTTTCATAACTACGAAAACATCAAACAAATAGCACTTTTTAAGCAAAAAACTAAATTTTAAATACTATTGTCTGTGAATTTTGGAATTTAAATAAATGGATTTTTTTTTCATCCGGCATTTTGTATCCATCTTAATGAAAAAAATGACAGAAAAGTGTAAATTTTTTCTGTTGCCAAAAATCATTTTAAAATACATCATTTCTATGTATTGTCAAAAGTTATCATTAAAATTCCTTGAAATGTGAATTGTGATATAAATCACAATTGTCTTTGCAAACAATCATAAAAACAGATGTGTATACATGTATCTTAGAATATGTTCTAAGTTATAATATAATTCTAGAAGATGAATTGTGACAAGAAAGTACTGATGGTACAAAATTCTCCATAAACCTTCACTGATGAAAATTTATTTCTCTGGGACAATTAAGAATTCATAAAGAAAAATTTTTCAAATCCCATGGAATATTTCCTTTTAGAAGTTCAGATTCTTGTACGCCGTTGCTTTAAGTACATAACTTCATTTCCGCACAATGAACCGGACATTCTGGGAATGCCTACCACATCATTACTTAAAACAAGACATGTGCTTAGGAATGCGTTGCAATGCTTAAGTACAGTTACAGTCAGAGTTCATGGCTTTAATCCAAGGCAAATACGCGTGGTTGCTAAGGAAGGTCTGGCTCACAATGATGTTTGTTAAATGAGATATTATGATTTGTGTGGCTGAAATATTGTTGAATGAATGCATTACTCCTCATATTTATTTTTAGATTATGCCATCAGAATAGGAATGTGCGTTGGCTTATAAATGTAAAAAGAGAGAAATGTAATTTTTGACAATTAATTTTTGTGTAAGATTTAAATGAGCATTGGAATATATAAACTTCATTAAGTGTAGGTGGAATTAAAAATAATAAGATTGGCATTAAAAAAGTGCCATGAGGATTACTATGTAAATCAATGTTAACAATAGTGAAAAGTGCTATGATATTGTATCATAATAATGTGCTTTAAAAAACAATAACATACATATGTGTCACAAAAGCAAAAATTTACATTAACATTGGTATAAAATATAACAAAACAAATACGGATTGACTTTTAAATGATTAAGAGAATTTGCTGAATGGAACAGGATTGTCAGAATTTACTTTTATTATTTTTGTAAATATGTATTATATGTTCATTTTGAGCAATGATACTTTTAAGCCGATATATGTAGAAATCAGATTAATAAAATTAATAAAAAATTTTCAGGAAAATAAATAAAGTTTTATTTAAATTTTACTCTAACACCCTAAAAATAACATATAAACTTCCGAAAAATAATCATTATTATTAATAGCAAAGTAATGAAATTTTAAGGTCAATACAAAAAAAATTACATTTTACTCATGTTAGCAAATTTGTGTACTGATTACTTTATTTTTATCTTATTGTAATTATTATTTTAATTGAATGTAATTATTCATGCTATTTATAAAATTTATTTATAATTTACAGGGTTAATAATTTATACGACTGTACATACAGATTAATATTTTAATTCTTAATAATGTTGTTATTTCTTCAATTATTTTTATAATAAAATTATGAAATCCTTGCAACACTGTGTTAATCTCAGCTATTTAATTAATTTTTCATTTGCAAAAAGAATACTAATTCCCTGGGTGAGACATAATTGTTTTGGGACATGAAGCACATAGAAACAAATAAAAAAAAAATAACATAAAGAGACGGAATAAAATGTTACCTTTCAGAATATTCATCTCTGTGAGCATAGCTCTGAACGCTGTCTTCTTCTATTAAAAATTTCATTTTCTGATAAAATGTAGCTGTGACAGCTGGTGGCTGTTTCCGCAGCAGAATGTCCAATGGATCTGGAGCCGTGAGGCACATTAAGCTATCTTTGCATTCTTCCTTTATGCAGCACTCGCTGTCGGCACAGTCAACTAGTCCATCTGGGATAAAGACAAAGAAAATGCGTGTTTCGCATTTTATTGGAATGTTATTTCCTTTAAATTTAACGGTCATAATATTTATTAAAACAAGTTGCAGCATTTTTCACTGAAACATTGTATCTTCCTGTTTAATAAATAAAACTGTATGCAACAATATACCTTAAAAGTGTTACTAATAATATATATATATATATATATATATATATATATATATATATATATATTAGTTTGGGGGAAAATAAATCCATTACATTTTACGTAAACTTTATGTAATGAAATGTTTACAACTATTTTAAGGTCGTTCTTAAGGTTCTGGGTAATGCTACGACTCACTGCTAACAAGCTGTCAGCTTTGTTAATTTTGATACTTTATGGAGAATTTTGACAATGATGCACCCATGTGAGGTGCATTTTAACATCAAAAACATCTTAACTGAATAGGTGATCGCAAAATTGCTGGTAACTAACTGTCTTCTGTAACAGCCAGTTACGTGGTAGTATATATTGCATTTTAGTATCAAGACCATAGAAACACCATTTTTCAATAATCTAGTTTGTATTTTCCCTTTCATCAAAGAAAAGTTGAAATATGAGCTGAATTTTATCTTTTTTGAATTCCACTTTTAACACTCTCTAACACGTAAATAAATAGACCAAACAAAAAAGAGCAAAAGAATTTTTTTAAGTGCGAAATGTAACCTTTTGAAGAAGCATAAATCTGAAATTTTCTAGATATAAACTATATAAACTCTAGCATTTAACTCTTCTACAACATAAATAATGAATTACTTTTACCCTACTCTAATATATATTGTAGTAAAATATAATAATACGGAAAACTATTTATTATAATATAAGAAGCATCATTAAAATAATTGTTTTTGATATTCATCAAGAATTAAAGAATTTTTCTGCAATTTGTGTTGAATTATTTAATAATTAAAAACTAACCTATACATACGTAGAAAATTTAATACATGTATTCTTGGAAAGAATAACATCAATTAGTTTCAACAGTATTTTAATTTTTGCTGTGGATCATTTATAATAATGCATCATTTAAATTGAGTTTGGTTTTGCTTATTTGACAATTTTGATTTTCTGTTATTGAAAACTATGAACTAATATTTTTCTTTTTTCATAGAAATTTTTCCCTCTCAAAAAACATAATAAAATATGATTTTTTTCCAAGCGTATTCTTGATAAATATTTGAATAAAATTAGTAAATTGAAGATATATATTTTCAAATTTCTTCTATATTTAGATGTTATAAAACTAAAGTGCTATACAAGTGATAAAATTATTGACGAAGTGCATAGCTAAGTATAATTATTGTTTGCATTTCATGTATTTTAATAATTTATAAACTCTTAGAGTGTAGTTAATAAACATGCGATTATTTGTCAGCGTATTTAAATATGAATAAATTAATTACAACTAACTACATTTCATTACCATTTAAAAAGTGCCTAAATTTAAATAAATAATTGTGTTAACTAATATATTTTAGTATTTCATCCATTGCAAAATCGTTTTAAAATGAAAATCACTTTATGGACGAGCTCAGAGATCTTTGACACCGTTAAATCAATTGACATAAAATATTTTCGAAATAATCTCGTATTATGATTATGTCCGTAGATATAAATTGAATTGGACTTTTGCAATATCCACCGCTAAAAGGAATTACAACCGCTGTTATTTTAATTTCTACAGCGTCCCCAGTAAAAGTGTGCCCAACTCAATGGTAACGGAGCACGCGTATCTCATGCAAATGCTTCCGCATTCGCGCTTACCTTCGCACACTTGACTTAGTTACTGTCGCTCCATTATTCATTATTCATCAAGTCAACGGACGTGATCCAGAAGTCTCTCAGTAGGTTTAAGTATATCAAAGCAGAATGCCGCGCTAGGATTGGTTCCCAGGAGGGTGTAGAGGCCTACGTTTTGCAGAGATTTCGGTAATCGGTTCCAAATGGCTATATTACATGGTGTTCAGAAGATTATAATTTGCATGTTCCATAAACCAATATCAACCCTCAGCACCTCTTATTGTGGCAATTGATTACTTAAATATGCAACTAGTCTGTAATTACATTCCATTTGTAAATATTCTTTTCTAATTGCCGGTAGATGCATTTAAAAATATAATTAAGCAGAATGAACAAGAGGGAATACAGCATGTTTTAGTGATTTATCGTGTAAATAGTTAATGGATTTGAAATTCTAAATTCAAAATTTTTTGGCAATTTAACATATTAATTGAATGCATGATTATTAAATACAATATATGAGTGAAATTGTATATTTTATTTTTTGAAAGGTAGTATTAACTATAATTTTGTCATCTTGATGATAAAAAACCTTGAAGTTTTTTTGAAAGATGAGATATATGTTATAACTTTTTTTATCAGTAAAGTTAAGTTTCAAATATCTCAAAATAAAAATCCGGATGTCCCCAAATTAATTCATGATTTAAATAAATGAAAAACTATTTTTTCTTTAAATTTTTTTTATGGAATAGTTAACTACTCAGGATAGAGTCACACAGAGCGTAAATATCCTACGAAGTTTGGAAGGCATATATACACTCTTTTAATTATGCATGTCCATTGTGCATAAATATGACTGAATTTCGTTGATGCAGCTTTGAATTTTCTTTACCAATACATGCATGCTTATGGGTTTGGTGGAATAAACATAGACATAAAATAACTCCAGAAAAAACATTGAATAGTGTTAATTCATAAAATCTAGGGAGTCTATTTTCATAACCAAAACTAGAGAGTAGAAGGCCAAGAAATGTTTCAAAATGATAAATACAATATTATATCCTATACGTCCCATTTTTACCAACCCTAATCTATTAGCTGTCGAGTTTTTTGTCAAATGTTGCCAATAAGCTGTAGTAAATTCAAATGTTGCTCAAATTCATGGTCAACCTGCAGAAAATGGGAATTTCAGTAAAAAAAATATCATTGCACACTTAAAGAAAATTGTTTAAATCACAATTTTTCATAAATTTTTATTGTTAGATTTATTATAAATGAGCAAAATATTTAAAAATTCAATAGCTGTTAACATGAAGAATTTTTATATATAATTCAAATAATTATCACACACACAAAACTTGTGATTCAAACAACTTCAAAATAAACGAAAATTATATTATGTGTACGTCTTTTTAGTTTATACATGTCCTAATTATCATTTAAATTCAAATTGCTTTCATATTATTAGTTATATCATAAATTTAAAATTTTATATGTGTAGTTGAAATATAGTGTAGTGTGAAATAATTTTGTTCATCAATAGAAAAATTATATTTAAAGTTATATTTTTATTTATATGCACGAAAATTTCCAATTATTATAAATTTAAGTAATATAAAATTTGATTATTTTGAATTAAAAAAATAATTAGGTTTGTTTCTAAATACGTTATGATAATAGTGCCTTACCCAATAATTCGTAAAATCATTGATTTTTTTAAAATGGGAAACTATAAGTTGCATTTTATATTCAATGAAATTTAGTTTATTCTTTTTATTTTCTTTACAATATTTATTTTGAAAAATTTATTAATTTTATTAAAAGTGGGGATTTAATAAATTCAAGCACATAAAAATTCCAGAGAAAATAAATAGGTTTTATGGTTTTATAAGAATTGCCTAATTTTGAATAAATTAATTTTTTCGGTAAAACTGCTTACATATAATTTATCATATCTTTATTATGGATAAATTCAAATGTTTACCAAATGTATGAAGACGTTAAAGATTTGTTAATAGATACTAGGGTTAATATTAGAGAAGATTAACTTTGCTTGAATTTATTTGTAGTTGTTCCCTCAACTCGAATATATTATGCCACGCCCAAAAGCAAGAAAGCAGTCATCAAAAACGAGATCCACTCAAGACTTTCAGCAATCTTGTATCCTCTCCAAAGAGTCAATTAAGCAATTAGGTTTGGCAAAGATCGGTGATCACGATATGACAATATGCCAATTAGGTAGTGAATGCAACGAACACTAAATCAAAGATAAACCTAAATGTATTATCCATTGTAATTCGTCATGCAATTGTCTTTAAATCCGAATAAAATTATACAAACTTAATTTAAAAAGGAATATTATCGGTAATTGATCTTGTGAATAATGCTAAATAAAAATAAAGATGCTCTGAAAGAAAATGATTACGGCAAGAATATAGAAAGATATTTATATTCTAGTGTTAAATAATTTTCTTTTTTATGATAGCTGCTTTCGATCAAGACTAAATCTTTTTGCAAAAAATTTGTGAATTATGAGTTTGGTGCAATAAAATCCATCAACTAAATTATTTTTACAAAAATTAAAATCTCGTAAATTATCTAATAAAGTGTCATGATGGATAGATGTTTTCATATTACAAGTTTAGTTAAGTTGACACGAATTATTCAAAAAATTAATTAAATCATTCCAATTAATTTAATATTAAAACAAGGATTAAAAATTCTGCATTTAATTTCCAATTTCTAATTCATTAATCTAATGCGATGAAAGTGTTTTAATAAATCTTCGTAAAACATTTCTTTTTCAATTTCGAAGGCCGGACATAAAACATTTTCATCAAGGAAATGCGAATTTTTTTATTAAAGAAAAAATGCTTCTCAGAAGTTAAATATTGAAAAATATTTCTTATCTCATGCACTTAACTGACAATCATGCGTAACAATTTAATTGGTGCTTAAAATGAAAAAAAAAATGTTAGATGCGTGTGTATTTTTCACATTTTTTTGATAAGCAGAGCTCTGTGAATAACGTAAAAAATTAACTAAAATAATTTTATATGCTTTTGTAATTAGTAATTGTATGCGAATTCCGTATAAACACTATTCTTATACTGAAGAAGATTTCTTTTGAAAGAAATTTTAATGAGCAAACAAAAAACTTTTAATTAATAGTGAAAATAAAGTAAAACGAAAGTACTTAAGCTAACATTTCTTTTATTTTGTCGGTGGGATTCAATAATAACATAACTGATAATAACTTAAAAAATAATAACACGCAATGATAATATAAAGTAGTTGTTATTATTTTTAGGGGCTGCGAAAGAATTTTAATTATTATACTTAGAGGATTATATATATCTAATACGTATAGAATTACATAATAATTAAAATTATATAAACTATTACATAAAAAATTATTTGGATTAGATTGTATATAATATGTTTCTCAAAAGTAAAAATTTTTTATCAGTTTTCATGAATTGAATAGTTTTTAAAAGATAGTGGATTTCACATCATAAGGCAAAAAATGCTGTTACAGACTCAGTTACGTGCTCTTATGATCCTTTAGAAAATCATGTGCAATTAATTAATGCTATGTAAAATTCATTAATGATTATTAAAGTCTAAAGAACATATCATTTTAAATGATAACTAAAACTCAAAAGAAGTCAATGGCGTTTTGAATTATATTATATTTTATTTACATCTAATTTTATTTTACATCTAATTGCATCACACTGAAGTACAGATATAGAAAGATAAGCAGATAATGAAAATAATAGAAACAGAAACAGTCCATTTTGTTGTTTTAACTTTAAACATATTGTAGTCATGGAAATTTCAATGAAGTTTATTCATTCAATTGTGTTATTTTAAAAATTGTGAGTAATGAATTTTATTAAAAGTTGCAATGCAATTTTTATTATAAGTAAAAACAATTAGATCACATTTTAATATCGACTTTAACAGAATGTATTCAAGTTTGGATATAGAAGAAAATATAAAAAACTATACGTGTAAAAATCAGAAAGATTCATATAAGTTAAAAAAAGAAAACATGTAAGTCTTTATTCTTATTATTTTGCGTAATTAACTTGTTGCTGTGATTATATAATGGATATTTATTAATTATGTGTTGAACATCGTGAGCACTTCAAAGAATTATTATATTTTCATTGTTATCTATAGTAATTTCATTGTTATCTATATAAGTGCCCTTTTTCTATATATATATATATATATATATATATATATATATATATATATATAT
>JAPDSC010135274.1:436679-457283 GCA_026290005.1 Latrodectus geometricus | reverse complement strand
TTGCAAAATGTATTACAAGACGTCATTAATATTTCTTTTAATCACAGATTTATTATCATTTTGTCAACAATTTTTTGTTTTTTATACATATATGATAAATTTTAAACAAATATATAGTTCTGTTCCACAATTAAAGGAATTAAAATTTTTAAATAGATAAAAAATCAAGTATGAAGATATTAAATGAAAGTGTGGAATAAACTATGATTTTTTCACAAAAAAAATTAAAATATTCCATAATAATAAAACATCGGATGTTTTTCGATTTTGATCTGAACTTATTGACAGACCATATAATTTAACGTGAAAATTAAACACAATCATTTTTAGTGAATAATTTTTCCACCGATATCTGTATTTAAAAAAGATCGTCACTTAGATAGTAATCGAAGGTTATTTATCGATTTTAATATAAATCTTTAAAAACAAAATTGTATAAAAATCTTTTACTTTATAAACAAAATTTAAAACGATAGAAATATGAGCTTATTTACCTGAATATGGTTCGATTTCTTCTTCCAATAATGTTGGCACGTATTCATATAAAATCACTTTCTGTAATCAGAAAAATATTTTTTACATTTCACAGCAATATTTATTATATAATGCAAACTATATCAAAACTTAGTTTTATTAATATTATTTATAATGTCAATATTGGCAAACTTGCTGTGTTTTCTAGCAGTATAATAGCATTTAATTCACTACATGTTTTGAAAAAATTATAAACTACTGCGAAACTCAAATTCTTAATTTTAAAACAAATTAAGAGCTATTCTTTTCTTATGTTGGTTTTAAGGCTACTGTTGATCAAAATCTGGAGCAAAAGAGCTTGACCTGTTTTATGTTATTTGCCATTTTATATCATTTTGTCAACTTCTACACCAGATAAATATCGCAAATGGGACATATATTTTTAAATGATTCCGAATTTCTACAAGTATCATCTGAAATATTGAGTACTTATCTACCAGTTGTGTCTCACAAGTCTGGACTTCGGTTTCATTTGTTGATTTCTAAATTGTATTTTATCGTTCAGTCATCACACACTGTCACACTAGGTGTTCACTTTTATACTTATAACATGTCGTTCATTGTAACTTCGGAAGCATTGACTTTTCATATTATGCTCATACTTCAGTCATGGTAAGCAGATTGCTTCTGAGTTGTGTTATTTATGAAATATTGCAGACTTCTCGCAAAAAACAAAAACGATCCTCTTTTGCATTTTTGAATAAACTATGGTTTTAAGCATCACAGTTGCGAAACATATATAATAAGATTGTTTGTATTTAAAAGGTTCATACTAGTCTAGTACAGCTGGGCACAGGCATTAGCTATATGTGCTTATCTTTTGAGGTGTGCGTTGGTCACAATAATGAAAGTTGACGCTGCTTTTTAATCGCTTAATTTCGAGTTTATACTCAATTTAATTCTTTGCAGCTACAATTTTTCTTCTGCTAAAGATTTGCGTCTATTTTCTAAAATTTCTTTATGTAATTTGGATGCTTCTGTAATTCATTATATACATCTAATCATTTTTCAAGTTAAAACTTCTCCTTATGTATACGCCCAGATAGGAAATAAAACACTTACTGTTAACATTCAAAAACAGAAGTTATTCTTAATTCTGTAACACATTTAATTTTGAATTCTTCATAAAAATCAGATGCTTTTTTATTCTATCGCTACTGAACGTCACCTGTGGAATGCTTTCTTTTTGTTAAAAGTACTCTCCTTTACTTAATCTCAAATAGTATTGGAACATTTACATATTTTAAGAATAATATGTTCCAAGGAAAAATATAAATATTTTTAAGAATTCCAAGTTTTGATTTCTAAACGAAATGTAGGCATTTTTATGTACATATCATGCTTAATATTTTCAGAGAGTAGGTACATTCTTCTCTTCTATTTTGATAAACCAACTACAAAATTGTCCCTGATCTACTATAAAATTAAATTTTCTCAAACCACTATAATTTGAATTTACTTTTTAAACTAGAATGGTGAATTCAATAACAGAATCCTACCACAAAGGTTATATATTGTTAAAGCTAAAAAATCTTATATCATTAAATATATTATATTCTGCAGTAAATAAAGCTCGATAGACTATTAAATAGACCAAAAGCAAATATTAAATAGTGTACTGTAATTAATAAACGCTTTTTATATAACTAAGTAATCAAAATTATTTTCAATTTAACGAATGCTGAAGAGAGACAAATGGATTAAATAAGTAATCTCAATATACGCATTTGAAATAAACAGTATTAATTATTATGAAAAATTTATTTTTAATTAAAATTTATACACTGTCTTGAGAAACAAAAAAATTAATAAATCTAAAATTTCAATACAGCGTATTAATTATCTGTGTGATTAAAATTTTAAAAAATAAACGTTTTTCGTAACCAAAAGTATTTACCCCAAGTGTTATGTCAAAATTGTATGCACAAAAACAATATAATTCTCCAGATCTTTCTAAAATTGGTAAATTATTACTTTTGATAGCACTGCATTCTACAGCTTTTGCACTTCCTTTTTAAAAGAGAGAAATTTAAGACCTAAAGCTGCATTTGGTTAAGAAAATATTGAAGAATCTAGGAGTCAAGAACATGTAAGAGATGGATATCGCGAAAGAGCTTCGGGGTCTGAAGCTGTTAGTAATTACGAAGTACAAGCAATTAAGTACGGAGGCCGGAACGAATGGACGAACGCGTCGCTGGGATGTGCTATCAATTAATTGGATGATCGATCACTCTAAAAAGGACACAAGACTTCAATAAAGGCAACGGAAGGGTTCATTTAATGACACCACAAACTAAAACAGATCTCGATTAAATCATGTTTTGGTTAAAAGTCTATAAGTAAAAAAATTTAACATAATATTAAATGGTTATTTTGTTAAAGGCATTTCTGAGGATATTTCTTAATGGAAATCTCAACGGATGCGGAAATTTTCTTTGAATGGCAAAATACAAGTGTGCTTTTCAGAAAGATTCTTTGATTGATATCAAATCTAAAACAATTGTTAGTCATTGTTTTGTCAAAATTTTAAATAAGAGTTTGAACATAACTTTTATTGTGGAAATCTTTTTATTGTTTTTTAAGGGAAACTCATAAGATTTAAATATAGACAAAAAATTTCTATTGATTTCAAAAAACTAAATTGTTCTTGTTTTGGTCCAAGATTTAGAAGCCAATAAATTGATTTTGCTTCTTTTTTATGTCTAGTATACATTGTTCCCTCACTGGATTTCAAATGAAAAAATATACAAATAATGTGCCTCAACTTTTTAATTCACATTAGAATTTGATCCAAGAATCCGTCGCGGAAGAAAAGCAAAAAATGATATGATAAAGGCTAATGAAAACTATGGAGATATATCAATCATTAATTTTAAAATGCATTAAACTTTTCCATGTAAGAAACAAATTTAAGAAGCCAAAAAACCATCATACACCTTTTTTTCTGACGCTTATGTCCTATTTAAAACCAAATCTTTTGTGACAAATAAAAAAAAAAAAAAAACGGAATGCAAAAAAAACCTTAGTCTTTTAACTGTAAGATAATCCACTATTCTAGAGTAAAGTTCCAATAGTGTGCCTAAAATAATCAACTATATTTTTTACGAATTGATCACTTTTTAAAGACGAGGGCTTATTCAGTTAGGATCTACATTTTAAAGTGGATTTCAATGTACCATTAGTATTCAGACCCTGACAGTCAATTCAGGTATCAATAGCAATTGAATAATAAACAGCTACAACTTCATAAGAGAATGAAATTATATGAAAAAATTCACATAACCTAAAAATTATGTATTTTATTATTAACATCCTAAAAAAATTTGAATTTGTCAAAATAGAAAAACTTTTTCACAAAAAAATAAAATCTATTAACATTGTTCTATATGTGAAAACAATTCACAAAACTTAATGACATTGTGATGAAAATAGTAGAAAAATGCTGTTCATAACTTAAATAGCCGTGATAAAAATTGACATTTAATTCCTATTAATATTTTGGAAATTATTTGTTTTTTGCATCATAAAATTTCTTTGGTGTTGTTTTAATAGATGTAGTGTCAATTTCAACAGCAACTCTTGGGTACGGCACATTTATCTACAGTTGTGTTAACATCGACAACTTTACAGTGCGTGGGGGAAGGACCGCATCATTAACATGCCACATCCCAGTTCATCCCTACATTTACCAGAAGAGACTATTTTCCAGAAGCAAAAAGAACCTCCACAGTTCATAATTTCCAAAAGAAGCATCAGCTATTTCCAGAACATAATTACGACCGTAATACGCTAATAACCAGCCATCCTTCATCAGGAAGCTTGGACCTTGGCGATGGAAGTTCAAGACCTCAGAAATCCAGATTTTACGCCAGATCCACTTGACGGCTAAATTGTGGCATAATTGCGAGGCTCAGGCAGATGATCGGCAAAAAATTGGACCATTATCTCAAGATACGGGTGTCTGGAGAGATGACCGATAGTAGATGAGCTCGGTTGGTGGTAGAAACATCAAAGGTCACGGCTGTCCACGTGTGAACTACAGCCAAAGAAGATATTTGTTCAAGTGATAATTGCATTTTTTGTATACTCATGTGTGTAGTATCTTTGCATAGAAGAAAATATTTGTAGCTGTGCAATTTAAGTGACGAGTAGATTTATGAGTATAAGATTAAACCATTGCTATTTACGTTTGTTCAGCCACTTGTGTATGTTTTTTTTTTTTTTTTTTTTTTTTTTTTTTTTTTTTTTTTTTTTAACTTCCTTTTATTTGGAATTAATATAGTGAAGAAAAGGAATAAGATTAAAATATCTTTTATCCTTTTTTATTTATTTTCTTTTACCTTTTTATCTTTTATTTTTCCGTTCTGGTTATAAAAGCATTCATAGATGCTTTGGCAGTGAGTGAATGTTTTGTGATTTTCATACCCTTTGAATTGAAATGAGTTAAAACAATCCAGTCTTTAGACACATTTTCTATGCATAGGTTGAGACAAATTTTAACTTAATCTTTTGAAAATGCTTTGAGACTACAAGACTAAAAAATAAGTCATTGAAACCGCTTTGTGTGAATAATCGAAGATTAAAAATAATCGAAAAGCTTTAACTGTATACGACATATTGTTTTCAATTTTCCATGGGCATGAGCCGTATTCATGTGTCGCAAGGGAAAATATTTAAATATTTTAATGAAATCTTATAATGCTTATAATAATTTTAACTAACAGAATGGAAATTAGTTCTAAGATTTCTGTTGTTTTTAAAATTTCAATTGTTTTTCTAACTTTTATAAACTTAACTGGCAAGTTTTAAATTCAAAATTAATTTTGAATTATTTTTGGAATTATCTCAATTGTTTGAATTAATGTTTATTAGATATTGTTCTATATTACATTTTTTTTAAAAATATTGTTTTACTTGTGTTTTAACTAAATATCGGAAACATCAACAGAATGGATAAATCGTTGGAGTTACACTATCAAAATTTATCTTTGCTCATTTACTTATTTTTCTATTTATAAAAAATTCTATTATTGGATTTCAAGTTTCCTGTAATCAAAACAGTAGAGCCAGTATACAGCTTGGTACCAATATGATAATACCATTATAGTAGTACAAATATTATGACTACTATTACAGTCAATGTTATAGCACTTCATAATAAATTACAGCTATTCTTATGTGGGAACACAATTATCAAAACAGTGGTATCAAAATTATTGATAAATTTAGATTATTCAGGTGAGCAACCTTTTTACATTTAGAACATTTTTTATTTCAAACGTAATAAGGAGGAAAAAATGGTGCTGTTTAAGAAAGCATGTTGTTCAAATTTTGTCATGAAAAATCTCTAGGATTTAGGTTTTTCGTTCAGCTTTTTAATGAAGTACCATGGTTCAAATAATGGAAGTCGCAATAATATATCAATATCTTGATTTTCATCTTACCATAACTTAAACTGAAATTATTGTAAAATTATCTACTTAAATGCAGGGTAACTTTTAGCTTTAAACATAATTATTTCAAAGGCCTCAAAAGTTACTAATAAGGTATCGAAATATTTCTGTTACCATGGTAATGACAAGAGAATTTATAGATAAACAATATTTTAAATTCTTAACATGACGATTAAACATTTTTTTAGACAAGCAATTTATGATGGTTGAAACCAAATAATAAAATGTTAAATTAATAAAAGATTAAAAACTTCATATTAAAGACACACACACACACACATATTATATATATAATATTAAGTATAGATATGTAGTATTAAGAATAGCTATGACTCTTTTAGATTTAAAATCACTTTCATAATAGTTTATTATATAATTTAATTCTTATCATAATTTGAAGACATGTAAAGAAATGCAAAGTTTACACATATAATTTGCAATCATTTGCAAAGTTCGTTTTAGAAAACAAGCAATTTTTTCCCATTAAAAAAATTATTCAGTTAAAAAACTGCAACGAAATGTCGTTATATCACGCATTAAACGTAATTAAGACGCGCCTGTGCGTTTTTCTATCTTAACTGCTGCCCACTTCATTGCTCTCTAGATAATGTCTAGATTTACGTGATTGAATTACCTATTTTACTATAATAACTATTTTGAAAAAATTAAAGATTGAGGCAAATTTCAGATGTTGATCAATGAGCGTACATTTTTTTCTCTTTCTTTAATTGGAATCAAAATTTTAATTACCCAATCTTTAATGTAGTTGATATTAAACTTTATTATAAGCAAGCGATAATGAGTCAATTACTTTTCAATAAAATTAGAACAATACAAAACGTTTCAAGCTAATAATTTTTAGAATACTTTTCAACATTTCTATTATTTTTAATAGAAATGGAAAAATATGATTAAGCTATAGCAATCATTTTAATCAGAAAGAAACCATATCCATTTAAGGCGGGTGGGTGAAAATCATGAGAAGCTTTATTTTCTTTTGGAATTCAAAATTTTTGTTTTAATGATGCAATCAATATTTTAGAATTTTAACAATATCCAAGCATTTTATAATGCGAATATATATGCACATTCATATGTATATGAATAAATAAGATAGTTTGTTCTAGTTCAGTTCTAGAAATTTTCACCACGATATTCAATAAATTATAAAATTATCAGCCTTCATTTTAGGAGAGTAGAGACTTGAAACTCCCTACAGATGCATTTTACATACCATACATATAAGTTTTATTTATAAAATTTTGGCCTTTCAATAAATATATATGAGAAAATACAAAGGAAGTTTTTTCGAGACATATAGCGCCATTCTCTAAATGGCATCACTTTAATGTTTTCTTTTTAAGTAAAGTGATTTCATTAAATAAGAGATCATTCCATCTTCACAGTGCACTGTCACTTAAACCACACAAAAGAGAAAATAAGACGTAATGGAGACAATAGAAAAGAAATCATAAAAAAGGAGAACTAAATAATTCCATAAAACTAACATATTATTTTTCTTAAAAAAAAGTCATACATAATAGACATAATCCTTAATTGTGTTTTAAAAAAAAGGAGGCATTAATATTGCATTAATCAGAACCATAGAATTTTAAAATCGAATGGAAAATGCTGACGTGCTTTCTTTAATTTACAATTGACAAATCTTTGAGATATTAAATTCTCTTCTTTATCACAAATTGACTTTAAATGTATGGAATCTTTGTTATCTTCATATTTAAAATTCCCTATGAAAGTTAGAAGATTTATTCACAATTATGTTTGTAATATGGAGATTAAAATTTGAAGTTAAAAAGCGATTATTTTACATATGAAAAAGATGTTGAATATATATCCTATTAATTAGTGTAATCAACAATAGTATATTAGTTTTCCATTGAACTGACCTTAAAGAAGAAAAGATAAACAAATAGGAAGCATCGTCTATTAACAAAATTACAAAAGAAAAATATGCTTTAAAATAATAGCTGTATCTGTTTATGAGCATTATAATAAAAGATTAGTTTAAAACCAATGCTTGTTATCGTTAAAAAAAATAAGGAAATTGTTTCGTTGCCTTGTGTTTTGAGTTTCCTTCTTACCACAACCCCACAAAAATACAATTCATTGTTGTAATCTTTTTGAGTTTAGTATGTTTAATTAGTGAACACTTATAGCATATTTCATACAATGAGTAGTTTTCCTCAAATGTACAGGTAAAATTTGGAAAACTCGCAAGTACTCCCCCCGACAAATGTGTATATTGAAAGTAAAAAATTGCAACACCAAAATCCAGTTATTCAATAGTAATTAGGATCAAACATAAAAATCATTCTGAAAGTATAGCGTTGTTAATACTAGACAACTATATGTCCTAGCCCACACTATGAAAAATCTTTTTGAAGAAACAATACATGTTAAACACTTTTGAACGGATCATTGATGTATAGTCCATATATAATAAAATATTCAAAAGTATTAAATAATCAAATCGTCAAGCGATTTCTAAAGCTTTTGTTATCAATTTAAGAGTGATTTTTTTCTATATAATTTGAAATAATAAAATACATTAAAATGTTTTTCACGGGTTTCCTCTAATTAAGTAAGCATTGAAATGATAAAGTTAAAAAAATTGATCCATCCAGATTCATTAACAGCAAAAATTTCATGATGGACTAAGACATCAACAACTTTCATTATGTCAGCCTATTTTAAGACTAAATCAATCTTCTAATTATTGTTTTTATATATCATCAATGAACTATTCATCTTGTATAACATAACACTAGAATCAATTCAATCACTAGAATTTTCAAATAAATATTTGCTCCTCCATTAAATGATCTTTCCTTCACTTCAAAGCAGTTACCTAATATCAGACGATCGGCCAGACATTTATATTCCGTTCGCATAGCTTTAATGGACGCTGCAGACGATTCCACGCGCAAGGTTTATGCCAGCTTTTGCCCAAAGGCAACATACATCATTCATATATCACTCAACATCTACAAAATCGTCTAGGGTAAGAAGGCAGAGTAGCAAGCGTTTATCACAAACAGGAAACTATTTAAAATAACCATTTCTAGTTTGGGGCTCGTTATCCAGAGCAGTGATGAATTCATGGAGTTTCGAAAGGTGGTACCGGTAAACATGTTTAATTAGAAACGAGTATATTCGGATATTCGCTGTAGCTGCTATGTGAACCTAAAATGTATTTTAAATTATACTTTATATTACAATATATTATTATCTTTTATTGCTTTGTAAACTGATAATCCAATTATTCTTAATGTTTTTGTACTCAGAATACATAAAAAATATTTCACGTGTTTGTTTTTTGCTGGCAATTTTATGCTATTTTTATAGTTTTCCATTTTTTGAGAGGATATAGTTATGGAATTAAAATAAAGGAAATTACTTTCTTTTCATTGTAAAATAAATTTGACATGCATTCAAAGATCCCTTTTTACCAAATTCCTTTTTAAAAAGTTTGAAAAACTAACCTCTTTAAAAAGACCTTTTTGAAAGTTGACCTTTTTAAAAAGATGAAGATTCGCTTTTATTGCAGCGAGTCAATGAGGTTACTTCTAGTAGCAGCATTACTCTTTGGAGCTTCAGATACGATTTTAATGAAATTATTAAGTAAACACACAAAAATTAACGCGTTTAGAGAGTAAAATTTTCCATGTACTCTTTAAAAAGTGATTGCATCAAACATATGAACATAAAACACTTGCTTTTTACAAGTTCAGACACATGAAAATCCCATATATAAAGAGACAAGAACATATGAAATAATTTCCATGTAACATTTGATCAAAAACAGTAGCTATTACATAGAACACAGTCAATTAAACTATCAAAATATGAAGAAAAAAATTCTCATCTTAATAATCTGTTTGGTAGCCAAACCATTTTCGAATGCAAGAGTTAAGTATAACCGAGATAATAAATTTATTCTAAATTTCTTTCAAAAATGCATATACACTATTTTATGATTAAAATACAACTTTTTGGATAACAATTGCTTTATTTTCTCCTATATTTACTTACAAAATTAACAGGGTAACAATTGATTCCAGTAGGAGGACACTTAAGAATTACTAACTTATTTAGAAGCACATTCAAAAAAATTGATTAGAAAGAGGTATACTATTTAATATGGATTCCACAAGCCATTACAATTATCTATATTCTAGGTGGGAATCGAAATTACAAACTGTTGAACTGAAAGTCAAAGCGCCAATCATTCGGTTGTCTATAAAGCCAAATTTAAATAATCACAGACGAGGAAAGGGAAGAATTGAATCCGCAAACACTTGACCGAAGGCTGGAGTGCTAACCACTCGGCTACCAGCTATACGACATGAAAATCAAATGCCCCTAAATTATTGAAGTGAAGATGTTAGTACTAAATATTCAAATACCATCGCAATAAATAAGGTTTGGCTAGAACATAGGAATTGTGACGCTCTCTTGGAGCATTTTGCTACGATTCGGCTTTTAAACCAATAAAATTGAACGTTATTCAAAGTATGTCGAAATTCAAAACAGAACAAGAGATTTTTCCCAAATATGAAATGCTGAAATTAGTTGAGCAGTAGTATTAATTTTTTATTACAACCTCGTGGATCAAATTACTAATAAAAGTTCCCAAGTTTCAAATTAGAATCGAATAAACGAATTATTGAACTGCAGATCATTTCACCATTAGTTTGAAATATGAATGAACTGAATTTAAATACTATTATGAAATGCGAAAACAGAACTAGTTATTCCATAAGGAAAGTATTCAGTTGAAAATTTTAGAATGCTATGATTAAACTAAATGTCAGTAATTATGATATTAATACATACATTTTATGTGATTTCTTAAAGTTTAGCTTAATAATCTTTTTAAAATATTGACATTTTATAGGAAAATTATTAAATTACTTAGAATTTCCTCAAATATTCAAAATCGGATTAGTTTTTGAATATTTGAAAAGTTAGTGCACCATTGAATGTCAATCTTAAGAAGCAACTAAAGAAAAAAAAATCTCTATTTGAAATGTGAACGAACCCACAAACTACTGAATTAAAAGTGTATGAATTCAGTAGTTTGTTTGAGGGTTATGACTGAAGTGACAAAACCAATCGAATTGATTGTTGAATTATAATTAAAATACTTCTAATTGGCATTCTATACATTTTTCATTGTAAAATTAAAAAGCATTTTCCAATTAAATTCTAAACTGCCAAAAATACCCATTTAGAGGTTGAATGTGCAAACTGAACTGTAGATCGCTGCTTAATAATATGACCTCTTCAACATATATCTTCACCACAACACAAAATTCAACATATTGCTAAATTAAATATAAATACTACGTCAAACTAAATGTAAAAAAGTAATAAAACTAAGTCCTAGTGTTAAAAAAATGCACTAACAAATTAAGTTTTGTTTCCTAAAGAAAGGATTTCGATGAACTTGATTGGAATGAGAAGATGAGAACTTTCAACTAGATAAATAGAACTACACCATGCATACCTAATGCTTCAATACGTGTGACATAAAATTAACTAGCTAAGTCTACTTCTCGCATAATTATTAAAACTTGAGATTTTATACCTGAAAAAGTAGCAACAAACACTAAGATTCATTTTTAATTGCTCAAAACACTACATCAACTAAACTTCAATAAGTTCGATGAATGAAGCGTCATCAATGACTCACGTCGACAGATGCTCCATAAATGGACGATCTAAAAGAAAGAAAGCGCCATTAATCAATCTCCTGCAAGAACCTCCTTCCGACTGATTGATAGGCGGTAGCCATTATAGAGGCTGATTTCTCCAGACGCATGAGTGACGAGAAATCGGGGTCGCTTTCTCATATGCAAATGAAGCGCTGAGCAAAACAGTGAGTGGGGGAGGGAGAAGTGGCCCCCACCCACTTTATATTCTTTTCTCACGATGGCCCGCTGGGCAATCATCCCCCATCCCTTCCACCAGAATGTTGAAATTCATCGCTTTGCTCGTGCTTTTCATATCCATCACAATGCCATTTAATCTACGTGTCGAAATTGGATCAAATCGTTGCCTTTCTTTATTGGCAAGAAAGGGGGTGGTCGAAGGTTTTACCGCTTTCTTAATATTCGTGCTTTAAAAAGAAATATTTGCTTGCACGCGAGGTTTCGCTGAACTTTCATTTTGTTTTTGTTGTTGACTTAGAGGAACCATTAATATTGCTCAGAAAATATTTAGAAAAAATTAAAAAAAATTTTAAAGCTAACAAAAATTTGCATAATTTTATGCATTAAATAATTTTTATTTAATAATACCCTTTATTCACTCTATTTATTCTTTCACGATTCAATAATTGAAATAAATTTAGTTTACATATATAGATCAAGTTGTGATTTTCAGATGAGATACTTGTTATTTATCGTAGAAAAATGTCTAAAATAATAAAGAGCACTGTTCACCGTAAATTAGTTGCTAATTTTTGGATTTTTAAATTTTTGGAAAAAACTTTATGATTTTATTTATATATTCTTCATCGGATTTTTCTCATAACTATACTTTAGAATCCATCCGAGAAATCCTTAATGCTAGTTGCAAGCATTAATACCATAACTTTTTCTGTGTATATCTCATATTTACTTTTTTTTTTTCACCCCACTGTGTTAAAGTTTTCTGTTGATTATTTTCGCAGGAATTACAAAAAATTAAATCAAAATTGGAGATTAATCTGAATTAGAACCAATCCAAGCAAATTATCTGAACAGATGTACAATATGAAATTGAATTTAGTCAAAATATATGAATTCTAAAAAACTGCTGGTATTAAAATACGAATCTTGAAAATCTTAAATGTTCTGAAATCTCAATCCATATTTTGAAATTTTCTACGAAAGTTGGTTAATTATTTATAATTGTTAATCTGAATTTGTTAGATGATTTTCGTGTTCTTAATATTTGAGCCAGAATTCTGAATGTGTTCCTAAACTGCCAGATATTCGAGTTTAGTTTTAGAAATTACATCATTTTTTTTTTTCCTTTGAGTATTTTACTTAAAAAGGAAAGTATTTGGTTTAATATGAATATATATTACTTGCATTACATTCAACTTTAATAGTGAAAAATTTTGCAAGAAAAGTCGAAAAGGAAATTCAAATTCTTTAAGATTCTTTGGAGAGCAATTATTAAAATTGATTTCTTTAGCAAATCAATAAACACGTATTTTATGGAAAATGCTGGAACAGTTATGGTGCCGGAAAATATGGTTAAGGAAATGAATAAAAAGAATTAAATAGTTAAAAGTACTAATTCTAACTATTTAATTCTTTTTATTCATTTGTAATACTTAAGTATCTCAGTATTACTTGAAATAATATATAAGTATCTCAAGCTTGTACAAAAGAGATTGCACAATTAATGTGAAAAAAGCGCTAAAATATATTCAACTAAATTCTATGCTAATCTTGCTTTCAGAAAAAGCTTATGTTAATAAAAGGTATAATTCCAATAAACGTGTTTTTTAATTTTATTAAATTCATTTTTGTAATTACTATATCTTTTGTACAGAAAAGTACATTAAGTTTCAAATGCATTAAAAATATTAATTTGATTTGAAAAATATAAATCCTTTTTAAAAAATTTCATAAAAATGCCAGCAGAGAAAATCGTACATAACTTCAACATATTCATTGCTTTTCAATGTGTATCGTATGTTTCACGTATATATATTGTGTTGTTTAAATTGTTTTCACATATATTTCTTTGACAATCCTATAACATTAAAAATTACTTTTATTTAAAATATGATAAATTTTACCGGGATTGGAAAATGTTTTCACTCTGAAAGTTAAAAATACGAGCTTTTCCACTAATGGATAATAATGCATCTCAGTTTATTATGTAATATTTTTTAAATTATGAATGATTCTAAGGGCTTCCTGTAATTCAGTCAACAGAGCTAAGATCTTCAAAATATGAATTTGAATGGATCACTGCTGCTATTGAACAAGGAAGCTTTAAGTTGCGTTTTTGCTCTATGAATTCATACACATATGATCGGCAGGACAAAATTTCCCTTTACGCGATTCTTCCACATACATATCTCCTTATGAATCCTATGATAATCAACTGGTTGATTTGAACTCCTCACTTCAATTTTTGAAAACAAGGCTCAATATGACAAAGTTTAAATTACATTCTTCTAAGGCCTCTGTGGCAAAGGTAGGACTAAATTCATTAAATATTAAATTGAAAACAATAGCTGTTCAATTATCGATTCAGTCTTAATAGTGCCAAAGGAATATACTTGACAGACTGGCGCAGCCTTCTTTCAATTACAATGATAATAAATGGACCGAAAACATCTCAATAAGAAAAATACTTTTCAGTTTGATTTATGTTTGATACTTATTTAAGAAAATGTGTTTTTTTAATTAGGGAAGTAGATTTTCTTCACAAAAATTATTACAAATAGGAAATGAAAACGTGAATTTAGTGGATTACATGCTTATCAAAGAAATAATTTTATGATTGCTCGTAAATGTTTTATAATTTCACTTAAAAGATCTTATGAACACATGATAAAGATATAAAAAAACATTGCTACAATTTATTCTCCATTTTCCACAGAAACTTCCTGTTGGTCTTACAAAATCTTTGATTGAATTCATTTTATGGTACCTTAAACTTCTCTAAAAAAAATCAACAGTTACCTTTATAAATTAAAAGTAAAATATATAAAGGTAACTAAACAAAATGGGAATGAAAAGTTTAGTAATATTCGAAACACAACCCTTATTTTAATAGCTTTCTTTTTTCGTATTTTATATATGTATTACGAAAATATTTCACCCCTAAAACCTAAACTATAAAAATGGTTGCATACTGTCCATCAGAAATCTTATATAATTGTAGTAGTATGATTTATTTTAATCTCGTAAATGTTCTGCAGATCGCACACCAGTTACATATGAAAATTAGTGAAACAGTTAAAGTTTATTTTAACTTATATATCTATATATACATATATATGTAATAGCTTTAAGATAAATTCAGTTTTACCAAAGACTTAGCAAGTCATTCCACAAGCGCTCCACCTAAACACGTGGGATATCTAATGAAGCACCTTAAACACATTCTTCTGAATGAAAGTGCTTATAAAAAAATGCCTCTCAAACGCACCCGAAGGCGTGTTTTTCTGCGAAATGATATCAAGAATTCGAAAGAGAACGTAATCCCAAGAGCAAGTATTTGGAACACTTTCTCCATCTAACACCAATGGCAAGGAGATATTGCATCAGTGGAAAGTGACCCACATGTCAGATGATCTAGTTAGTGCTGCTCACATCTCTGGGAGGGGAGTGGCCTTCGCCAACACCCTGAAAAGCACGCCAATTCACCAAGTGTAATCGATCCGTTATATAACAATGTGGGGCTTCCATGCAATTCATACTATAGCTCACCTTTAGAAATAGGTTGTTACATGCTTTAGAAGGTTGTTACACACTATAGAAACATGATTTCTTGCCAATTAATCAATTCTGCATATATGTATCTATTTAAACTAAATTTTTTTAGCCTGATTTCAAACGGTTCATTTCCAATAAAAAACTTTAAAAGAAGTTGATTAGAGTGGTTTAGTTTTTTTGCACTCAATGGTAATTAGTTATACACGAAGTGCAATACAAGCAAGCATCCAAAGAATCGAACCCGCAAACTTTGAATCGAAGACTAGGGCGCTTATCTTTATGTCACTAGCTTGGTAATATTAAAAGAGAAAATTTTCTACTTTTTTTTAAATAAAAGAACAAAATTTTTTAATCATCAATAAAAATTTAATAGGTTTTAAAAATTGACACACGCAGAACTTAGAAATTATTTGAGTAGTATGTATTGATAAACCATGTTTAAATTTAATTACTTTATCTAAAGTTTGAATTTTTAAAACATAGATTTATTACAATTCATTCTTAATTTTTAAATGTAGATTTAAAACCATATACCGAGAAACATTTTAAAATATATGCAAATGGCTAAAAAATAATGATAACGTTACATCTTTATTAAATTGTTATATATTTTATTTAATATGCTGGTTAAAAAAAATTAGTGCCATCGTCATCTAAGTTCCTCATTGTTGTTTTACCAAAATGAAAGGAATATGCAGACAAAATCTAATCTCCTAATATTTTCATTAGCGCTGGAAGATAAGACATTTCAAACTCATTCTTTTATGTTTGAGAAATCACATATCTTATTGATCAAAGGATTATATATTTTGTCTTAAAACACTTACATCCCACTGGTTCTTCGAATCAGGAAAATAAGTTACCTTTATAGAACTCGAAAAACCATCCTTTAACACCAAATTAGAAGTTGAATAGTTAGGACTTCTAACTTCAGTTCAACAATGGGTTCATTCGGTTCTCAATTTGGTAAGAATTGTTTTTGTAGTAGTTTGGAATCTAAAACTATAGACCTCAAATCGAATTAGTTCTAGATTGGGAAGTGGCAACCTCACCATCACTAGGCTCACTGTGACAATAAGGTTCTAAATCTAGTGCTTGCAATGTAGCTGTAAGTATTATCGTGCAGGATTCATAAAATTCAGCAAAGAAATGGCGCTTCTTATTCAGTTAAGGCACAAAACACATCATTTTATCTTCTGAACTCTTCAACTATCTGAATTTATAATCTAAAATTTATTATATATATAATTTAAAGCATCACTTTAAATAAAATTCTTTCATACTTTAAGCTTGGGTAACACTTTAGGTTACACGTAGTATATTTGTATATAATAATGCATAAAAAAGAAATGAATTTTAAAAAACTGCACTATTTATCTCCATCTCAACAACGCTCATTAACAATATTGTTTCGGTGACTTTCTTCTCAGCTCAATTACATCAGCATTAATTGGAAGAAAGATTTCCTTAATCTTACTAACTTACACTTTCCTATTACCACTTTATACTAATCAGCTTAACTTATGCAATAATTGTGCCAAGACGAGTAATATACATTACTCCTGTTTCGAAAATAATCTAATGATCTTATTTTTGTGCTTGTATATCGAATTCGCGTTAACTGAAAATAATGGAGATAAAAATAACATTTTTTAATACCATGCTGTGTTTGTGGCACATGATATTATTTTATTAGTAATATATTCAACATTATCATTTTAACCTTCATATGTTGGTGTAATTTTATTCAAAAATTCAATAGTATTTCACCAAGTTAACACTTTGCAAGTAGTTTAATCAAGTTCATTAACAAGTTTTTCCTGGTAAAAAATCTGCAACCGAGCCCTCAGGTTGTTGAATTGATGACCAGAATAATATTAATTGGACTTGCATTTAGTTCGGCATTAAAAGTAAATTTTTTTTTTTAAAAAAAAAGGCTTATTAATAAAATGTAATGCGTAAAAAAATTGTATAGAATTAAAAATTTATTAAAATGTTAACATTATTCACTTAAAAGAAGAATGAAAGAAATCCAATATCCTCTCCAATATACATTTGACAAGTAAATTATTTATTACGCTACCAAGAAACTATTTATTACGCTACCTAATGCACAATATTTCGAAATTTTCTTCGCTAAAGCTTTCTAACAGAGTTTTTAAAATTCAAAGTACAATTGTTTTACAATACTGTGTAAGTATAATTCATAATTAATATCCGAAGAACATATTGATAAAATACATTGTATAATACCACAATATAAGTAATTTTCTAGGAGAAAGAATTAGTATTCATAAGTATCTTTTTTATTTTCATAAAAATTTATTGTGAATTATAAATCTTATAAATTCTTGATTGCATGCTAACAACTTGCAATTTAAATTTATACATGTATAAAAACATAAAAACTCACATTCATACTACATTGACACCTAACATCAAATACTTAACGGTTGAAAACCATTATAAGACAATTTACAATCTACTGCGAAAATTGCCTTACAGTAAGATTTTATAGTTGGTAGGACCGAATTTACGTATATCACAAAGGAGAAAAATAGGAAAACTCCAAAGTGATCAAACTGACAGGCATGCATACTGAAATGCATCATCCATCTCCCGTTGTTCAACAGTGGCTGGGATCGAAACTGAGACTTCATGCTACAAAAGCGTTGTCTATCCACAAAGCTATGATGAGCTTAAATTAAAGGAAAAGATAAGCATTCAATCCTATAATATTATTTCAAGTTGGTTTATTGAATTGAGATGCTTAAGCACTTCGTAGTGAACAGTCTAATAATTGAAGGAAATCATAAGGTATTTGAATTCCCGCTGGAAGATTTTTCTGTGAGAACTTTTCATAGAAAGTAGATTAAAATGTTGCTAACTGTGATACCCGTAAGGTGTTCAAACAAACACCTCGACAAATGCGCATGTAATAAAAAAGAATAACCACGATTTAGTGATAGGACTGAGGCTATTACCTTCCATTCTGAAAAATAATCACAATCATTGCTGAACAACGGGAGATCAATTTTACATTTATACTCTTTGCACGCACATGTGCTGAAAGGAAGCTTAAGAGTTTTCCTGAATCCCTCCTTCCGAAAAGTGAATATAGCCCATTATTTAAAACACGTTGAAATTTCTATTAGAGGGCACGAATACATTGGTAGATATTAAATAGCTTTATAACAATTTTCAGCATCTAGCTACCAAAATACCTTTTATTATTTCATGGCAACTAGGATTGGAACATTTTATTTCGAAATGTATCATTCTATCGATAAGCTATTGGGGAGTGCTAATTGAGATTTGTTGTTTAACTACCAATAGAAGGTATGTAAACAGGGATAAGATTTTACCACTTAGTGATGGGGTAAATCTTACCATTATCAAATATCTCTTAATTTTGAACCTAGTCAGTAAGGAAGTCGACAGTTGAGTGATATCTTCGTTTTTATACAACAAAATCGAAGAGAAAATAGTTGAGGGAAATAAAATCCGTCAACAAAATAATCTAATTAATGAAAAAAAACGATCAGGTAAGGTCATTTTTTAGAGAATGGACTATTAAAGGTACAAAACCAACAAGTTATTCAATTAAACAGCGGGAAATTCCCTCGTCAAATGTCGCTCAACGGTCATTTTTCCTTTATGAGGGCTAATTAGATCAGGTAGTAAAATTTAAAGGGGATTCCAAACAACTATGCACAAGGGTATTTGAATCTACAACCTGTTGAACAGAAGAACAACGTGCTGACCGTCTACCATCTCGGGTTTCCAGCGTTAAGTCTTTACAGTCTCGATATTTGTCAAAAATTAGTTAGGTTTACATGAAGCATGCTTAAGATATAGATAAAGTGGTTGAGCTGAAGTATATTCCAAGATCTGTGCTTTTTGTTTCATATTGACGCGCATATTTCTTAAATATATCTTGCGAAACTCACTTGTAGAGATGCAATAACCCATCTCCTGGCTCTCTGAAATATTTCTTCGTCCGACCAATCGGGATGCTGCTCCAGAACCCTTTGTGCTACCACATTGTGCCAGCGGAAAAACAGAATCCCGAATGCCAGGAGCGCAGGATTCTGATTGGATCGAGGATCTCCCAGCACTGAAACAAATCAAAATATTATTGAGCTTAAAAAACCCATCAAGAATTGCTTACAATAACATCTTCTTAATGTAAAGTAAAAAAAAATTTTGTTAAAAGGAGAGGGAAAATACTTAGATTAAAAAAAGCATATCTGAAAACACATTTATAATCTCATTCATAGTCATCAGAATTAAATAATATTACAAATCAGAACTTTTATTACATAAATTTGATGTTAGAAGTAATTGCAGAAATAAAAAATTGAGACGTGCATCAGATAAATATACGAGTATTAAGTTGGAGGAAAAGAAAGCCATTATTATTACGTGAATTTTATGCAACTTAATTTGGATTCGCTTACTGTAAATGGTTTAAAATTGTTTTAAGTTCCATCTTTAGATTCTGGGAGATGCTAAAACTGCTAACAAGTGGTCAGTTTCGGTAATTTTTGATATTTTATCGATAATTTTGACAACGAATTCTTCTCTTTGATGCACTCGTGCGAGTACCTTTAATATCAAAAATAGCAGAAATCAAAAATATCTGAATTGAATGGACGCTATCAAAATTGAATGTAACTAGCTGTTACAGTATTAGTACAATAAACGCTACACAATTTCAATCAGATTAACTTGTATTTTCACCTTTATCAGAGAAAACTTGTAAAATGCGCCGAATTTTCTCTTTGTTGAATTCCACTTTTAACACACCTTTGACTCAGAAGTGATTGGACCTAACAAAAAACTATAAAAGAATTTTTTTTGGTGCCAAATGTCACCTTTTCAACGCGAATACTTCTGAAATTACTTGATCCATACTTTATGAGCTATAGATCACTGCAGTTTTCTACCAAAACAATAATGGATTACTCTACCTAATACAAAACAATAATAGATTATCCCAAACCTAATATTATTCATTTTATATAAAAGACAAAATTCTGTAACGAATCGAAGCTTTCTTTAATCATTATGGCCGAAAGATCTTTCAGAACAATTGACTTACCAAAAGTTATGCATTTCTTAAATTTATTCCAGTTGTCTTGGGA
>JAPDSC010135274.1:345106-436669 GCA_026290005.1 Latrodectus geometricus | reverse complement strand
TTCAAATATCGATACCAACCTGGTAGATTTTTAAATTACAGAAATTTCAATTACCCTAATGAAGTGCTTAATTTGATAAGAAAAGTAGTGATATAAACAGAAAATCATATTAATCGAAATTTCAAGAATCCATTACCACCAAGACACTTGAAGAAAAGTAATACATATAATATATTTGAATTCACATATTTTAATGTATACAAGATCAAGTTTGTGAAATGTTTCTTTAAAATATAAGGTGAATCTCAAAATATAACAACTGGTTAGTATAGGTTTCGTCATATCAAATATTTCATTTTATACCGAAATGACGAAGTCGAATGACGCTGTCATCGAAACTGAAATCATCTTGCATACAACTTTACAAAAAAGAGATATCACTTTATAAATATTTATCATACGTGAGTATTCTAAGCTCAGAGATTTTGTTTGTGTGATTTGGTCTAAGAAAATCTAACATGATCAAGTCCTTAAATGAACACAAACAACTACTAATCCCGAGTAATAATGTCAGATAGCAGTATCACAATTCTAAATACTGCTATCAGTGAATCCTGTCTGATTTAAGTGTTCTGACAACTAGCATAGGGCACTATGGCACATTAATTCGAATGGAATTATATTCAAAAATGAGAAAGTGGAGAATCACTTACGAAACATCCTCTCCGGGCTCAACTTCCCCAAGTACCTGGCAGGAGGAGGATTGATGAGAGGCGCCCTGGCGTGATTTCGAGGAGGGAACTTGCCACTCGAATCTGTGATCAGCGTTCCATTCTGGAAAGATCGCATGCTGTTCACCCAGGCTTCACTAGTACTGTAGACAAAGCTGCCATCGATCCAACTCGTCATCTGATTCAGCTGCAAAGCAAAATGAAGGTTCATAACATATTTCATGTAAATCAAATTAGTTAAAATACATTTATAACAGTTGCACTAAAAAAGGGTGATATTGTTTCCCTATGGAAATAAGTGAGACTAAACATGAGATGCTCTCAAATATAAGTGCTAACAAAATTTCAGGCAGTTTTCTGATCTTCCGTAACTGTCATGAAGTTTATAAATTATTCTAATAGAGCAATCAATTACAATGTGATCACATGTCATAGATTCATACAAGATAACATGTCCAAAAATTAAATAATATTTACCGAATAAAAATTAAATAATCTTACTTTAAATAATTTTATGCTTTTATGAAATTCATTTCTCTTTAGCAATCAACTATATTTTTAGTACTGAAAATGTTGTTGTAAACATGTTCAGAATTTTATAAAAATGTTTGAAATTATAGATTAACTGTACAGTTGAAAATTGTATTTTATTATGAATATTCATTAGAGGATAGCGCAGTTTCTTGCAATTTCAGGATTCAGAAAATTATTGATAAAATTTTGTGAAAGCTTAAAAATGTATGTGTGATGGGGTATGCTTGTCTTTACAAATTGTTATATTTTAATCTTTTAAATCATCGAAACAGTCATTTATCCAATATCAGCTGCAAGAATAACAAGTTGAGTGATGACGACAAAGTTACATAAATTTAACATTGAAAAAAAATCAGAGGAAAATTATATATTTTTTGCTAAAAACATATTCAGCTTACAATTGATAATTAATACTCTGGTTTTTTGTTTAACTCAGGGGGTAAGCTTAGACTCTTAACTAGGAGATGGATGATTTCGGATATACTTTTAAATGTTGATCTCCTATGATTTACCAGGGCTTGCAGCTGAGTAAGAAATCTCCTTTTTAAGCTTATGAACATTCTTCTGTCATGCATCAAAAGTGTCAAATTTTACATTTTCAAATTACAAATATCACCCATAGTGTACTGGTCCATTTTTTTGTTTGATATTTAATTCATTAGTTTTAAGATATGTGTTTGCTTTTCTATGAATGTTATGTGCATATCAGAAATATCCTTTATATTTTAATTTTAGCAAAAATATAAAATTTTTCATAAAACTTGCATCATACTTAATTCTTTCTCCAGCTTACCGAAAAATTATTCTTCAACTTATATAATCACCATAGAAATGTATAATAAAAAGTCTAAAATGTGCAGGATTTTGTAACGAATTAATCAGTGTTTTAAAATAACCAAAATTCATCTTAGTAAAAAAAAAAATAGCATAAAATAGTTTCAATGCCAAATTCAGTTTCTTCTGTTTTATAGATAACAATTACAAAAGTAGGAAAAATTCTTAAATTATATTAATAAAAATCAAGTATTTTTTTAAGTTATAGCTACATATATATATCACAAATCTTTTAAATTCGATTTTAAAATACCACTATACTGAAATTCGCTACAAATTGTAATTCATGCTATCAATAGATAAAATAATTACAATTACAACAAAAATATGATTATTTTTGGACTAATAAATCTCTTAGTCTTTTGATAAATTTGTTAAATGTGTGTGATACCCATAAACACTTCAAAAATCTCATTGAAAAGTTATCATAAGTTATTTTAACACAGAATCCAAAAAACATTTTTTCACTGACGTAAATACTTTTCTTTCATGAAATGCATGAATTCTTCTTTACTTTTTTAATAAGCAATTTCACGTACACTTATCTTATACTGAAAGTAGTTCAAGCCCATCAAAAGTAAAGAGGCTTGGCGGTATAATTGAGTGCGAGAAAAAGCAAGGATAGGCCCCGTCATGTCAGAAGCACCCTTTCTGAGCATTAATTTATTGGGTTTGATACCCTTTGAATGAAATGAAATATGCATATGCTCCCTTCAATAAAGTACTTGAAATAGCTTGGAGGTCGATGGTTTCTTTCACATTCCAGTTTTTTAAATAAGATCAAAGCGAGGAGTTGCTTGAAAGGTTTTATTTAGCATAGCATAAGAAAACTGAAGTGAAGTGATTCTTCCATCCATAATGAATAAGTAGCAGAGAAAAATTTTTTATATAATGTATTCGCTGCTATTTTCCTTTCACACCAAAGAATAAATATATCATTTACAATTAATGAAGCAAAAAATAAATATCATGAAATTTAAATAAAAAATTTTGTAATAAATTAATTTATTTTACATAAAGGTTGCGAAAAGGAAAAAAGTTCAATTTAGTTTCAGAAACAGAACAAACTCTTTAAAACTCAATGATAAACAAGCGTAAAAATGAATTTTTGTTCTATGGATTTTAAGTGATTAAGAACGAACAGAAAAAATAGTTTGGAAATTTAATTTAACATTAAAATATTTTTAAATGAATACCTCAGCTTTATAACATAATTTTAAAGATATCAAATTTGACGCAAGAATGAGACAAATTTAGTTGTAAGCATTGATCTTGTTTCTTCGAAGTGCCTTGGCTCAATTTTTGACGCTTACCTTTTGTCTTTGGTTGGAATATCATTTTTTTAATGTAGTCAATATACCATAATGAAGTTGACAATATTGGTACTTATATCTATTTTTTAGTTCACATTATATATTTTATAATTAAATTTGAATTCCATTCGTACATCAATATTGAGTATTTAAATTTTTATTGCTTAATTTAAGTTTTGAAAGTTTAAATTTTGTTAATTGTATTTATTGTATAGAAATTGGGAAAAGCTTTTCCCAAATTTCAAATTAGGATGAAAGCAATGCTTGAAAAAAATTTGGTTTTCGGGAATATAAGTTTTGCCATGCTTATCACTCAATGATCATTTTTTGTTAATTGAGGGCTAATTAAATCGAACTCTATAGTTCTAAGTTTATTCCCAACTACTACAAGCACCATGCCCCGAAAAGAGATCCAAAACTCACGAACTGTTGAAAAGAAGTCCAGAGCATTAACCTTCGACTGCCAGCTTAGCATTCGCGTTAAAGGATGATCTGTCATTTCGTGGACTTTTCTACAAGTAGCCTAGTATCTGAAAACATTGTACAAATTTTCGTATTTTTTAAAAAGAAAGACCACCGCAAACATATCCCTGTCTGTAAGTGAAGAATTCCCATTGCAAAATAGTTTTGGATTTCCCGTTCTTGTAGAGAAGTATAACAACCAACTCTAGTTATGATAACGATAGCATCGAACAATGCATCTATAGCTAATCTGGAGTTTTATTGCTAGCTTGATTCTCAAACACCATTTCTGTACAACATGAGTGCCCTCTATATTAGTCATGTGTTATAATGGAAAAAATACACAAGTTCTCTATCACGACAATATCCAAATCAACGACTGCGTGAATATGTAGTGCTGCTTGTATACATGAATATGCATATTAGTCGAGGTGAAAAGCAAAATATTTGTAGCTTAAATTATTTTATATATGTTTATTTTCTCAATGATTGGTTTGGTTTAAAATTCATGTTTGATTTTTATTCACTATGACAAAACTAGCAGCAATATCTCTTTAATAGGTATTTTAAGAACTATTGTAAGCATCTACATACGTACTCATCGGGGAATAGGGCTAAAATATCGCTCTTTGGAATATAAAGACAATGGTTTGATCCCAGCTACTGCTGAACAATGGGAGTTTGATATTGCGCTTCTGTTTTCTGCATGCACGTCGTCGAACTGTTTGCTTGGGAGTTTTCAGAGTTCATTCCTTAACGTTAAGTGAATATGACCCAAGTATCTGAAGTCTTATCGGAAAGCAATTTATGCAATGGTTGTTAAAATTACTTACAATTGATTTTTGCCATCTTCCACTTCAGTCCACTTCACGGTATCAAAAAACATCTCCATTCAAAATGAATCAGATATAGTTTAGGTATATTTCTACACTCACTTTTTGCATACAAACTTAATCCATTTAAATGGTGTTGGTGTAGCTTGTCCTTATTGAACCTTGCGCCATAAAACCCAGCTAACCAACCATTTAAATGGTGCGAAATCCGGGTTAAAACGGATTTCGCTCCATTGCAACTATTCACCTCATCATGAGGATTGAGCTCTCAAATTACTGAAATGAATGCTAAAGTGATAACTTCCCCAATTCTTGGAAATGAATAGTTAAATTGATAGCTTACACATTGATTATTCTGCTATAATTATATGATTTTTCAACAAAACGAGCTACAACTTTAAAATTACAATTAGTTTCGATAATTCAATTTTTATGTGTATTTATATTATAAAAAAAACTTTCAACAAACATCAAAATAAAAATTGAAAAACTTGTAAAAATTTATAATTAATAATTTTTACAAAAATATTTTTCATTATTAAATGAAATTTAATGAAATAATCTCCACATTCCATACATTTTGGTGATTAGAAATGCAAACCTGTCTAACAGTGATAAGATTAACTATTGGAAATGTTCTGTAATAACAGACTTTTCTTAACATGAGTAGTTAAGCATATTAAAATGAAGATGTAAATTTGAGTGTGAACAGCTTTCTAATAATGATTATCCACTATCGTCAAATACTTATCTCACACTTTGAAACATAGTTTACATTCTGCATGACTCTTTAGGTCCTATAATATTTCATAAATACATCTATCAGCTATTTGTGTGAAGTATAACTTCGTGCGGGAGTAATTATTCATGGCCGTTTTTATGGCTTTTACTTAATCTCTCTTGAATGTTAAGTGTTATCAAAATGTGTTCCAGGGCCACTAAATGGGAGGAGTCACATTAAAAGCCATATCTCCGCATGCGCAAAAATAATATCCGTCTTACGTGGATGTATTTGAAATGGCTTCATTTAAGAAGTTTGATCGTAGTGATAAAATAATTCCAGGAAAAGATCCGATCACGGATTAAACATAAAAATTGTAACTATTTATATTCGTCATATATGAAGCTTACGATGACGTATTTTCAAATATAATCAACTTGCCACGAAATTTAAGCGCTCATCTGGTTATTGCCATGCTATTAAGAATATCCTGTTTTGCCTTTAAGAACAAAATAAGAAAATATTGGAAAATTTAAACCAAGATTATAAAGAAAATTAGATTTTTGTTTACTGTTTCATTTTACAGTTGTGATACTTATTTTCACTGCAGCTTTTAACCATCCTTAACACTCTTAGTTGCTCCATTCATAGTTTAAGTTTTGATGGCTGACATATTGATCTCTTTTTGTCTTGACAAAATTACCATCAAACAAATTGAAGAGAGAATACCATTTCAGCTCTCTATTTCATCACTTTAATTTGAGAAATCAACATATTTAATATATTGGAAGATCGAATGATATTTCACTCATTTTATATAAACTCCACATAAATAGATAGTACATAAATTGAAGTATTGAATTGTTTATATAGTTTGTTTTGGAGTTTAATATTGTAATGCGAATATATAGGATATATATAGACCATAAACTCTTCGAGGCTTTTCATATACAACGTATGGCACGCGTTTTATTCAATGGAATTTGGGATCTTACAGATATATGTACAAAGGAGAAAAAAATGCAATATCTTTCGTTTTTAAAATGTCTACTATCGTGCCTCAGACCCTCCATTTTAAAATCAGTATATAACCTTACCCTTTTTATAGTAACTCCATAACTATATATATTACTATAGCGTATGGTAAGTTTTATGTATGTAATTAAAGAAATAATTTTCATTTAAGGAAATTATTGTCATTCTAAAATATTAGTGGTGAACAGCGAGACTTAAATTTTCTTCATTACAGCAAAAGATGTAACGAGAGAAAAAATAAAAGATTTTCGTCTAGAGTTATTTCATCAGAATTTATATAAAATTAACATTCTATCGACAAGTTAGCGTTCGAAATAAAAAAAATAGGAAATCAATATAATCATTTTTGTCAATTAAAATTAAAAGTTACCACTAATCCTTATTTATACAAATCAAGATAACATTCTATTATATTTATTGGTTTAACGATTTGAGGTTTGAATTGTTTGTTTCTCTAAGATTTTTGGTGTGAATCGCTCAGGAATTCAATATAAGAAGAATTTTGAAGGATTCTATATACTCATGTATAAAGTGAGAAGTTGCTACCCCGAATCGTTAAAAGAAAATCAGAGCACTTTTAGTCACTAATTCAACTTGTTGCTCTGCAACTTTTTGCACAAGACAACTAAGGTAACCACAGCTTAAGGTTTTTTTCATTATGTAGTACCAGTTAAAAAAAATTCATAGAAGAAAAATTTATTAAAAGGTTTGAATACATTTAAATGGAAAATTATGCTCTACCATAGAATATTTCGCAAATGACTTCTTAGAAATTCATGAAAAGTTAATGATTCAGTCATTTTCAAGTGTTATATCATTTATTTTCAGATGCCTATTTGAATAGTGGGCAATAAACAACTATAAGCCTCAACGGCTGAGATTGAAATTGAAATGTCTAATGACAGAAACATAACTATCTCCTAAACTAGAAATTATGTATTAAAGAGTGATAAAAAAAATATCCTATAATTAAAGAAAATCCAGGAGTATTCTTTACTTTTATTGGGAAGCATATTTAAGTGAAAATACATTCCTTATGTATTTCTTTCATATATAGTAGAGAATAGTGGAGAACCTGTTTACTGAAAATACAATAAAGCTTAATTTCTTATTTATAAAATGTTGCTTATATTTAATGACTTTAGACGTCAAAAATGGGCAAGCACAAAAATTTCTCATTACAATGCTTTATTACATAAAATGTTAATCACGTCCAAAATGGAATTTTATTCATTATGTTTATTAACCTGAATTTCTATTTGGTCAGTGGGCATCACAAGCCAATGGCTGCGAGTTTTGTCAATCAAAAACTAGTAGATAAATGGAAAGGCAGCATTTTTCATACCAGGATGATGTAATCTCTTTTGGCACCTACCAAATGACTGTCATTTATGCCCAATTGCCCCGCCCTAATTCCAGTAGCTGCTGATTACTTATTCCGATAATATTGTTATTTTATCCCAATATTGGTTGACTCATATGAACTTTTGCAAGGCAGAATGAAAGGTCTTGGAATCCTAAATAAGTAGGTTCTATCCCTGTAGACAAACTGATAGAATTTCAATACCGATTTTAATCAATGTAGAGAATAAATGATCATTCCATCATGAAATGCAGTAGGTAGATGTTTACTTTTGGAACATACAATTTATTTCTGATCTCTATTCTTTAATGAAAGAAGGCTTGGAGGAAAATTATAAGTCATCAAAGAAGAATTTTCCAAATTGTAAAGGTGAAGGGAACATTTTAGTTGATAATATGGTACAAACATGCATATTTTGGACTAAATATGAAAATATTTCACAAATTCTCTAGATAGTTTTATTAGGTACTTTCATTGAATAAAATAGATAAAAACTGTTAAGTTTTTACGTAATTAGATACATTTTTAAGTATTTAAAAAGTAATTTGTAACAAATATTCAATATAAAAAATTAATGATTTTGGTGAAATGGATACTCAGTTGATATTTGTGTTTTAAATATAAAAATTATTTAAATGAAAGGAATTAAATTTAGTAAAGAAATTAAGCTGGGTATTTCTGCAGTGAAAGAACCAACTTATTTTAATATCAAAAGAAATTAATCATTTCATATTCCAATTTTAGAATAAAAATTTAATTTTAACTATTCGATTACAAAATCAGTAAATATTTTATGAAAAACAAATCATATTTGGTATGAATTTTTTTTAATAGTTCGTTTTATTTGTCGGTCTAAGGTCCATTGTTAAACATCAACTGTAGATCCTAATTACGGAGGGTTAATTAGATTCTAGTTTGAAAAAAAGAAGTCTGAGCCCTATTGGATAGGAATTCCGAGCTGTAGAACTAAAAACTTATGCCCAATCAGCTGTAAATTTTGTTTCATATCGGGACCCCTTGATAATTCTGTAAAATTTGGAACGTTAATCTTATGAAAAATTTAATGCTAGTACGACAAATAAATATAACTACATAATAAGACCATTACACCTAAAATGTTAATAACATTTTGTAAATAATCTAACAGAAATAATTTGATTTCATTTGAGAATGAAGAAATTGTTTTCTTACCTAACTAAATAAAGTGACTTATTGGTATTAAATTAGTTTATTTCATCTATTTTATATGAATATTAGAATTTGAAATGTTATATTTTTAAATTACGTAACAAGAGTTACACGCATATATGAAATTTTTCTTTTGAATTTAAATATTTTAATGGATTTTAGATACTCTTGATGAAGCTACTGCAATAAATACAATGTCTTCTCGTAAATGTAAACATCGAAGATATTTTCGGGTCATGCCATCAATTTAACAGGAGCACCATTTGGAAGTAAAATATTTTAATAAAAAAAGTATAGAGATAAAAAGCACAAGCTTCTTATTCTAGAAGATCTAAAATAACATAAAAGAGCAAGGTGACATTTAATTGAGATCACATCAAAGTTGTATACACCTGCTATCCTCCATGTAACGTCAATTGCTCGTTGTGAAGTGTGACAGGAACAGGCCAAGGTGTTTCACCCGTCTTTAAGATTTCAGAATTTCACTTGATAGTCTAATCCGATCAAATCTAACAAATGCAGCCATCCCATAGTATCTTTTTCCTCCACGGCTTCTTTCTACACAACCGGGTGGGAATTTCGGAATCAATATTGGCACTCATATCAAATCTGTCAAGGAAGATTTATAAATCTAATTCACTTCCAGGCTTATCCGCTGCCTCACCCTTCAAGGAAGGACTCAAATGACGAGAGTGGGATTGAATGCGAGGGAAAAAAAAAACACAGCAATTCTGATTTTATGTCCGGATTGAAAACTCATGCTAATTTTTCTTGACAGATGGAATATAAATGACAAATGTAAATGGGAAAATGCCGACAGAAAGTTGAGCAACAAGTCTTCTCTTTTCAAATTGAATTAAATTATCAGGTCATGAATTGGCGCAAAAAAATCAAGCTTTCAAATTTCTGAACTTAAATAAGTAATTCATTACGTTAAGAGAATTTGTCTTAAAGTTGGACAAATGATTTTATATATTATAATAAATTTCGTATGAACTATGATTTCTTATTACACAAAATCAGACATAAGTTAATAAAGCAAAAAAAAAAAATTGATACTTTAAACTTGATCAGCTTATGTTACTGATTTTTTTTCACACTCATCTTTTTCCAAAAATGTTTGTTACGAACCCACAATCAACAACCAGGTTTAACTAAGGAGTTTAAAATTGGAACTAAATTCCAGAAAATGAGTTACGTCTAGATACTGGAGGGGAATTTTCTCACTTCACTTTAATTACAAGATAAATTACAAGGAAAGAGTGAAAAATCTTGTTTTTCCTGTGCATATGATAAATTCAGATCATACAAAGAAATTTGATATAGCAGAGTTATAAAAACATATTTAAGACCTTGTCTGTTATAGATTATCAAATTTTATCCAACTTTCCATAACTAAAACTATAAACAGTGAAGCAGTCATTAACTTTCAGGTCGAAATAACATCATTATGCGATTTAAAATTAATTTTTTTTCTCCTAACATACCTACAAGATAAATTACTTTATAACTTAGTATAAATTCAATTTTCAGTAAAAAAACTTTAGATGTTCATAATATTCTTTAATTAAATTAATTATAACAAAATGATTATAAATTTATTCCACTTTTTAAAAAACATTTAATTTTATGGTGTTACATTCTGTATTATAATTAAACTCATTAAATGCAAGTCTGTATTTATCAAGTTAAGAAATTAAAACTAGCATTTTAAAATTTCACAATGAAATTAACAACAAAGGAAACTTTATTAAAAGTAAATAGAATTTAAATAAAATTCCTTTCCCACAAAACAAATCATCAATACTGTACATCACTTGATACAGCAAATTGATAGCAGTATCAAATAGAACATTTTAAAATTATGAAAACAAATGTGTGTGTGTGTGTGAATGGTACAAAAGTACAACTATTTTTAACTAAACAATATATATCACAATTTTTAACATATTTTATAAATATTTTATTTTTTAAAAGAAGTTAAGTGCTTAAAGTACAATAATAGGATCAAATAGATAATATTAAATGTATATATACATAACATTTATTCAAAAAAGGACAATCACTCCAATGACTCAATTTTATTATGCATTTTTTTCGCCAACAAATTTCCATTGAATCAGTTAAAATAACCTTAAGAAATCACGCTATATAATTATGTTATCTTATAGCAAATTTTTGTGATTTTTGTATAGTATATTTGTTTCTGAAATTGAGAAGTTTTTCCCGTAGCTTAAAATATTCTAAATTTTGTGAAACGTATGTTGTTAATAAAATGAAACTCTTATTGCAATAAATAGAAAATATGTGAATGTATCCAAAAAAAAATTAAATACTAACTAAATTTTAAAACGTTTAGCAGTTTCATTTCAATATTGTTTAAGAAATTAAAATATTCAAATTATGTAGTTGATTTCCGATGGAAAGTAAGCCATTTGAAATTAATTTATTGATTGCAGCTATAATTTTATATAAAAAGACACGTTTTGGTTTTTAAATTCATAAAAAATAGTTTTTAGAATATTCTTTAGCAAAATTATCTCTCCATATTTTCAAGATGAAAAATAGATTCTTTCAAAGTACCAGAGAGGTTTTTATGCATAAATAAAACTTTATTTTGGCGACAAACCAGATTTTACAAGTAATTTTTATTTTATTTCATCTAATTAAGACGTAGACGTCTCCTGGTTTGCATTTTGAGCATCAAGTTTTATTTTTCATACATCAAATCCCCTTCAATTATTAAACACGTGGGAAGTGCTAGGAAGGCAACTTAATTATATAGAGCAAGAACCAGCTGATTACATTTTTGTCAATAGAACTATCTGTCAAAATTACAAATTCTGTTTTCGAATTTCTTTTTCCCTGTTACTGCACTAGTGACACCTTCATCGCGAGGAAATGCTTAGTTGCACTGACGTTGATGAAAAAACATGTAATTACGCACAGAAGTCTGTTGGCAGTTTTAGCATTTAAAGTTTCTTCCAACTTTAAAGAAAATGTAATACGACTGTATTTTAACACTTGCTTGCCTTTTACAGTAGTTGAAACATCATTGTTATGCAACAATTATGTTATTTATATTGAAAGTCTAAGCTAATTTCATTTTATTAACCAGGAACATCATAAATTTTAAAAATATTTCTCAATAAAACTTGTTTATTTGACAGTTAGTAACATAAATCTTATAAGCTATAAATCTAGATTAACTTTTTTCTATTTTTTCATTCCAACCTATGTATTTAAAACTAATTAAACTTCATTTTGTTCCTAATAATGTACTTCCAAATTAAGTATCAATTTGAAAACACAAATTTTACTGGAAATGATGAAAAAACTAATTTGAGATCCCTATGATTATTATGTCCAATTGTATCAAACTTAGTAGTCCAAATCATGTGACATATTTCAAAAATATTTAGATCTCAAAATTCTTAGCGACATATTTAAGAAGTTAGAAATTATAGGAGGTATAGAAATTTACTTCTTAAGTTTTATACTCTTAAGACATAAAATATATTATGATATTCCTTATGACAGAAAATTCAATAGAAACACTTTGGATTAAATCAGAACAATTAAAATAAATACAGAATAAAAGAATTAAAATGAATAATGAAATCAAATCAAATACGTATAAAAATGCTATAATATTTCTTTTATTGTATGTCAATGTTCCAGATATTTCTTTCACTAATAAAATGTATAAGGGAATTTTCTTTACTTAAAAAATAAAATCAAAACCACAAATTCGTGAAAAAAAAATTCTCTCTCTCTCTCTCTCTCTCTCTCTCTCAATAAGCTTATCATGAAGTTGTCTTCTTCATATGAATACTCGATAATAAAAATTCCCTCTATAAGCTTGAAACGTTATTTGTCTGATAACAGAAGTGCAAGATTAAGCTTAAAATCAAGTTTTAATGAAGTCATTTGTTTACAAACAAAAAAAAATTGGATAATTTTTAAATATACCCGATTAAAAAATTAAAACTAATTAATTGAAATTCCTTAATTTGGTATGCAAGCATGTCTTTTTTCTTAAACAAAATTTAAAATTGCCATGCTAGCAAGAAAAAAATTACGCATTTGTATAAGCTTTGAAATATTCAGGTTCTTTTAAGGAAGGGTATTAAATAAAATAATGTTGCGTTATGTTTCCAGCTGTTTACTCTAACTCTGAAACCATATTACCAACCAACATAACATATAAAGCCTTAACCATTATATAATAAGCGTAGTAAGATTTTGTAAGAATATATCCGTACAAGATCTATACTGAACTAAAATTTATGCAAACTATACAAATGCAGATTTCGTTAGTTAAACCATTCTTTTTCCTGTAACTTTCTGTGCCTTCTGAATGAAATCAGTTTAAAATGGATTCTGAAATATTAAAATATTTCGATCATTTTATGATGGGAACCAAGACTATGTGCTTAGCATTCAGCTACCCGCTTTGCTTTTTAGATGGATATTAGACAAAGAATTCCAATGCCTTAGATCTTAAAGCTAAAATGCCGTTATTTGACATAGCTATTTTTTATTCCAGTATCGTAATGTAAGTTTGGCATTTTTATCAGCCCGATAAATGATAAATTAAAAATAAATTTGAAATGTTATTTAAATTTTATCAGATCATATTGTTATCAGATCAGATTATAAATAAAATCTTTAATAAAATATTGCAGTCTTAAATATAGTGGAAATAATGTAATAATGACTTTAAAATTAACTGACTTAAAAACTTTTAAAGACTTGAATTAATACTTTGAGTACAGAATTATTTGAATAATGTATTGTATTAAAGTAAATAGATGATGAATCTCACTCTTTAAATGCACCCAAAAGGGGTTAACAATCCAGTCCGTTGTACTATTTTTATTATAAATATTCACAAGAAATATTTATTATATAAAAAAAGATTTTAGCCAATTTTTCCAATAAATTAATTTTTAATTTCTCTTAAAAATGAATTAATTTGATAAAATTTTTATGCTCATGTTCAGTAGTTATTCGATGTAGTTGTTTTAAATTTTTGGGACCCACAACTTTACAATTATAATTTACCTTATGCATTGATTTGATTGGGATTTAAATACACGAGCTGTTTAACCAAGAGCAAGAGTTAACCATTCGGCTACCAGCTATGCTAGATCATTATAGGATTCATTCAAAAAAATTCTTCAATTTAAATCCAACATATATAATTACATAAAGACATGTAACTTGATTAAATTTATATTTTCATGATTTTTTCTAGGAGTTGCCAAACGATGGTTCTGAAATTTGAATTTTTAAGTTGGGTAAAATATATATATTATGATATTTTTAAAACGGATAAACTTATCAAATAAAAACTACGTTTATAGCATTTTGACAATAATTATTGAGATTATGTCTGTTTTATCAATCACCACGAATATATTATTAACTAATGAATACTTTATTTCTTAGGTATATCGTGTTCTTACTTTAGATCTTATTTCCCGAACAAAACATGTTCCTCTTATTATGGGTTCTTGGCTGAAAAATTACAAAAAACTGAATAATAAGTTGTTTTTCATTTTAAAATTGTCTGACCCAACACCTTGATAATAGAAACATTTTTTCAATAGCTTATATTTTGCAGCTTTTTTACTGACATGAAATTAATCATCAGTTAATAAGTTCCTCAATAAGTTTTACAAAAATTACCCGTTGAATAAAAAAACGGCATTCAATATTACAGGAATATCTTGCTGATAAAGAGTTATTGGCTGCGGAACTCTGAGGCTATTAATTTCCTTCTTTTTCTTTAGTGTTTTGGCAACGGTAATTACCAGCCGATAAATGTCACGATTGGAAAACAGATCAATCAAGCTGTATCAAGAGGAAACCTAAATTTTTTTTTTGGCATCCGCTGTTTTTCATTATATAGCAGTAGAAACAATAACTCTAACGACATTCAATTTCAGACAAAAATAACACGTTTTCAATTCGAAATATGAGAAAACTAAGACCTATGTTTTATTCATCACTGTGTAATGTGTGTGAAACTACAAAACAATTGTACTGTAATTTATATTTAATATCCATTACTGGTGCTTAAATTTGAATTTGAAATGACCCTACATCTGCTAGGTTTTCCATTTTTCTGGGATCTAAGTTATTATGGAAATAGTACCATGTCACTTATCATAAAAACTAAATTATCTATGTTGATTATCACACATGTTATACTTGAGACGAGAAATGGGGATGTTTTTGTATTATATTGTGAAAAAATTAATCTTCACTATGAAATGCGACTGACAGTTAATAGGAGTAGCGAAAAATGAAATGGTAAGTTAATAGAAAAAATTTAAGTTCTGAGTGTCAAGCATACTTTATGCAAAAAAGTGCATTAGTAGACTGCACATTTTTTTACAACGTTAGGCAATCAATACTGGACGAAAAATAAGCATATTAATAAACAAATGAATGGACAGATACATTGTAAACAATAAAAAGTTTGGATGGGAGTGTATGAGGGATTATAATAAGTTTATGGAAAGCTGCGTGATCACCTTAAAATTTTAGAACAAGTGGTAAATGATTTGTAAACAAAAGAAACGATACGCCTTTAACATTGCTACTCAGGTTATATTTGTAAAGAAATTCAACAAGAATACCCTTGTGATATGTATTATTCAAATATACATTACATTAAAATTTTTCACCACGTTAAAGAGGTCTATCTCCTCACTCGGCGAACCAAATTTCTATTCCACTTTTTTTTATATACACTTCCTTCAATCAAGTACAGGATCTTTTAACTTAAAATAATCATCGGCAAACAAGCAGTTTTATTCCAAATTTTTTACTATTGCTTGTTCTTTGTGCCAATCTGCGTTCATGTTTTCACACATCTAAAAATGCAATGTATTGTTAAAATGAAGGCAAATACAAGTTCACGAAATCCGGATATATCTTAACATACCCATAACTACAGGTAATATATTGATCCGTATAATTTTATTACCTTTTTCATGAAGGCAACAAAATTATACGGTCTCTTAACACTCACTTCCTTCTGCATGATTTTCATATTTTTCATTTCATTCATTTTCTAAAAATTTACGGCAAAATTTTATTACTTAGCAGCTTTTTTGCGTACGATAACACGTCAAATTTTTCACTACTTGAACATTTGTTACTTGCCTACCTTTTACTTGGTATTTGTCATTAATATAACTCGTTAACAAGAATTTAATCAATGGTCAACTCGTATTGGTCAAATCTATAATTCGATTTTACAAAGATCATGTAATGAAAAGAAAATTTTATCATATTGAACCAAATTTTTTTTTTTTTTTTAAAAAATTTTATAAAAAATTTATTTAAATTTTAAAATTTTCTCTTTTAACTTTTAATTCATTTTGAAAAAATAATCTAAATCAAACAGTATATATATTTTTGGATAAATCTTACAGTATACATTTACTGTTCAGAAAATATAAGAACAAAAGCTTTTATGTAGGCACAAATTTTATAAATATTCTTAAAGTGTAAGTTAGAATAATCTGGATAGCAATTTTGATTTGTTTTTATACCTATTAGAATTAAAATGAAAAAATGAAAATGAGAAAATTTCATTTGATTTAAATGTCGGGGGACATATATTCTGCTTTGAAGGATGTTTCTCAATTTATAATATTTTTAGCTTATTTCTAAAAACATCTTCTCCCTTTATAAGCCCAAGTTATTAACTATAATGATATCATGGGAGAAGGGTTTGTCATGGCAGATATTCTTACATGAAATCTAAATCAAGAACCACTTACTGCATCAATGAATGCTGTCACTTATTACTTTATTTTTGAAATACAAAATTTCAATTTAAAATAAGAAAAAGCAAGATTTATTGAATTTTTTCATACACATTTATATAATTGTTATTTTAAATTCTCTTAAAATAACTCAATGTTCAATTTGTTCATTATTGCAGATACGAAATATGGAAAAAGCGAATAGTTGCTGAAATTTGCTTTCTCTACATAATGATCTCATTAAAACATAAAAAGTCCTTTATCTGGAGGAGAGTCTATTGTTCCTGTTCAAATGTACCCGTTATAAATGGGAACTTCTGGAATAACATAACGATGACGGCCATAATAATAAGCAAATAACCTACATCCCCGTCAAATCAGTGTAATTAGGAAGAGTATAATGATTACCAGTAGATTAAGTTGATAACACTTCTTATCTCAATTATAAACACCGTACCATTTGTTCATGTTGAGTATTTCAAGATTTCTAAGCATTCTTGCACAAGAATAATTATCTATAATTGAACTTGCTTTACTTGCAAGAATTAGAGTAAAAAATGTTTGTTTAAGGTAACTTGACTGATTTATCCGAATATCTCAGTAGATTCTTGAAATCTTAATAATTATACCCTTCCATATTCTGATTTAGTGGATGATATTCATGAGTTACTAACTTGAAATGCCCATCTTTGCGGGTTCAAAACTTTTAGATTTATTGAGTTCAATATTACAATCAAATATTTTATATCATCCCTATACTTTAAATTGACACATATAGATGTGTCTATGAAATAATATGCTTGTAATCACAGAAATATAATTTTTAAATTCTGAAAATAATACGATTATTTCATGCCGGTTCTTCTTGCTGTGGCAACTGTCAAAAGAACTAATTTATTTACTTCCCAATTGAAAAATACTCTATAAATACTGACATTTTATAATTTATAATGTGTAGTAAATGCATATAATATTGAAACTAATATATTTCAAAATATATTTAATAGTTTTAATATATTTAGAACTTAATACTAGTAAAATGTATAATTTATTTATAATATATTAAAGATTCTTTGTTCGTCATATTGAAACCTAATTTTAATATTAAAGTTATAGCAAATCAATTAACAATTTCTCTCGAGCTATTAAGATTTTATTTTTTGTTATTTCATGAAAATAATATCCCTTCTTAAATTAAATTTATAAAATTATTTAAACTTCACTTAACATTTTAAAGATAAGCTTAAGAAACTTATAAGTTAATGCAGACAATAAATTTCGAAATTCTGCAAAAAGCCTTAAAATATATTTATGAATTCGAAAGAAAATTTTGCATTTAATCTGTGATACTTTTATTTGCATAATTTAATATTGTTATTTTTGATGAAAATAGCAGTACCGAAATGTCGGATAAATGCTCATTATTTAGCAAGTCCCTAAACATTTCATGCTTTAATCAAACTCGACTTCTCTTTTTACAGAAAAATTTTATCTTGTGGTTTCATAAACAAAATTTCACCACCGCCCGTCTAAAATTTCCTCCTTTCAATACTTTAAGGGGCGGAAGTGATGTCCCCTTTATATAGTAGAGCACCCTATGCCGTCGTGACCCCAAGAGTGGGTGGGTCTTCGTAATTTACAAGCAAGGGCGAAGCAGAAAACTCCCACATTTGGCGAGTAGGCCAAAGGTATTGCAACCACGACCTATTTTACCATCATCAGTAAGCACAATGGGTCTATTGGAACGGGATACGAACTCGTTACTTTTCAATAACGACATAATTTAAACATAAGGGCTAAATACATGGAATTACATCATTAATAAAAATAAGAGAACAATTCACTCTTGTTATAGCTTTCGTGAATGAAAATAGAAATTCCTATAAAGAGCAGATTCCATTATAAAGAAAAAAAGCGTCATTTACATTCACACTAATTGTAAAAATTTAAAACATCAAAATTAAAAGCGATTTTTTATAAATGAACCACAAATTTTTATACTTTTAGTAAATGATGTCCAAGATTCATAATGATTTTATTCTGAGGAACACATAGGAAGTAATAAAACTATCGATGGATTATTATTTTTCTGTTTTTACTCTATAAAAAGTATAAAAAGTTCAACGTATTGCGTAAGCGTTTCTGTGATGAATTTAATTATTTATTTTTTTGTATAGGAGTAAGATATTTTGCTATGCTAAAACGATATAATTAACTGATATTGAGTCTTACCGATACAAAGAGCTAAAACTGAGCTTTTTAGATTTAAAGGCCCTGGAGATTTAATTATAACTATTATAAACACACACAACGGGTATTTTTTGGTTTGTCATTCAAGGTTCAATTTTTGCACACTATGACTAACTGGACTTGAGATCTACTGTTTAATGTGGATCCAAACATACAGATTTTTGAACTGAAAGCAAAGGTGCAAACAATCTTTATACAATTGTATACTGGAGCTGCATTTGTTTTCCGCATAATATTGTTAAGCGTGAAAATGATGATTGCGTTTGAATGTAGAGCATTATTTGCAAGTTTTTACGGAACCAGCTGTGGGTATTAACTCTCATAAGCATTTGGCCTTGCAGTTAAGGGGTTATACCCTACGAAGTGTCAAAATGTATTTTTCTGATAACCAATTTATTTCCAAAGAATTAGAATTATTTGAAAAAAATGATAATAAAACATTTTATTTACTTTTTATTCATTATTTTACTCATTTCTATATATTGATAAATCATGAGAAATTTACTTGAAACATTAATCCGTCATTAAATCATTAGCAGCGAGAATGTTAGAATTTTTTTCAAATTAAAATATTAAGGTGTTTAGCTTGTTAACAATAAAAAAAATAAAATAATAAATTCATATTTACCGTAGAAAATTGATAACTGTAAGATAAGTTACCTTTTTTTGGTAATATACTAAAATATATACAAATTTTTTCAATCAATTTGTCTTAAATTATACAAAAACAATTTGATAAAAAAAATTCTCTTTCTCTACTTTTAGCTTTCATTTTTATAAACTTAAATAAGCAAACAAGCTTGTAATTTATACTCAGTCAAAAGGGTATGTTAAAAATTTGATAGGGAAATATTTTTCCTTCAATTTTTTAAATTTTAGTATACTTTTGGACTAAAATTTGAATCCAAAAAAATGAAAAAAAAAATTCATTTTTTTTTCAATGAAAACAATGAAAAAAAAAAATTCTCCGATTAACAATTTTAATTGCAAATTTATGATATATTTGATAAAAAACATATACATATTTAGAATTAACAGTAAGTTCAAGTATTTAGAATTGAAAAAATTTTATTTTAATTCTAAATACTTATATATTTTGCATATTTTATATATTACGTATTTGGCAGATGCATAAAATATGTCATCTGCCAAATATACCATCTTTTGAAGTGATCCTTTTTAATGAAAGTAGTCAAACATTAAAGTGTCAATATTAAGCAAGATATATTAAGAGCATAATTAAAATTAACAGATGTAATGAATCTTTAGATATAATGAATCTTTAGAAGACTTTACAATTATTTTGTTCCAAAAGGCAATATAAGATGATTGTGAACAAATGAAAGTGTAATATTTTACTTATACAGAACTAAACCCTCACAGCAATAAGATCACATTTATTTAAAATATAATTTTTCAGTTAGCTTACTTCCTACAAGCTTGTAGGTTTACTCTTTTAGAATGATTATTTGTTCAAATTGACGATAAGCTTGCTTTTAAACCTGTGATCTGCTATGAATATTGTTGACAATTCTACGGTTCTGCTTTGTGCAACGTCAATGCTATATATAATTATGCATATGAATTTAATTATATGGTTTGAAATTTTTTAACTATTTTATGCAACGTTGAATTGAAACACATACTTATAAGTGTAATTTCATCATCTAAGTTAAATTTCCAAGAAAATTGTTAAAAAAATAAAATCAAAAAGAAAACAGATGTTTCTCATGTGGGTAGATGAAGTTACAAATAATTTTGATAGCATTAAGTGGAAAAAAGAAAATAAACCCTTTTTTTCAATTTACTTTTGATCAATTCATTCCTGAAAGAAAAAATTGAAGTTTTATCTCAAAATATGGCAAATATTGTAGAACGAGAGAAGGATCCTGCTATTTCTATTTTAAATGTATTTTAATAGAAGGTTTAATAAAGTTGATTTAAAGTTCACATAAAAAGTCACTTATTCAGCTGAGAGAAAGAAAAAGCATTCATGTTATAAATGTGTGTGTTCGTGGTTTTTCTCGTACTTAGTTTAGGGGAAGACATTTGTGATACCTTCTCTGAATCAACAATCACGCGATGAAACTTTCTTTGAACAGAAAAAAAAATTAAAGTCTTTTAAATCCTAATTACATAAAGCTTATTATTAGATTAATCGTCTTTATCCCCCTACTCAGAAGAGACTCAGGATTGTTGATCTCTTAACTGTACACATTTACATATGAGGGCAGATCCAACTAATGGGAGTTGCCTATCTAGACACAATCATTCTTCCGTGCGTGATTGTTGAGCGGCAATAGAACTGTTTAACTGATTATTACAGGACTAATGGTTAAACTACTAGCAAATATTTTTTAGTCTCAAAAATTTACACCAAGAAGACAATTTTTAGGGTTCTATATAATAGTAAGAAACTGCTATTTAGAGCGAAAGGTCTTGGATTCAAATCCAGTATTGTTACAAACAACGAAGAAGGATATCGCGTGTCCATCTTCTGCATGTGCTTTGAATACTTGAGTTTTCTGTGTTTCCACCTTTGTGAGACGTGACAACAACCTCCAAGAAGGAATTCATTCAATGGATATAAAAATCGCCGAATGTTAATATTTAATCATCTTAGAATGTTATGCAGAAAAAAAAATTTAATATCATGTTCTGCATTTATAGTTTTTTTTTTTTAATTCTTCAAATTTTTATTTTTATCATTATAAAACATATTATTCGGAAACATCTTTAAGCTTATGATTAAATAAGAGTTTCATTTTTTTAATTAAGAATAACGCTTTACTCTTCTGAACGTTTTAAACGATTTTCGCTAGGTTACTTATTGTGAAAATATGATAGCTAGAAAAATATTTGTTTTTCACATAAATTTAAAACTAAAAAAAAAAAAAAAAATGCATACTAAATTTTTGCTGAAGTATAAACTATTGTGTTAAAGTTTTAAATTCATAATTATGCATGCATTGGTAAAATAGTTTTAAAATTGTTGTCATTTCCATTGAAGTATAAATTTGATATTCTTAAACTAACAGTACTAATAATTTAAATCCAAGTAACTGCCTTTAACTTATTCATCACGACGTGCAAAAAATTGTGCAATCCTTATGTATTCACCACTTAACAATCCCATTGCGGAAACGCTATATCATGAGAAAGAGTTCCAAATGTGTGTCAATATACCCTTTGTGAGTCTATGCAAATTTCACTCCAGAAGGTTATCATCTAGCTCACGACGCATAACTGTAACTGTCACGATCGATTCGATTCGGAAGACGTTTTCCTTCACTACAATAAAAGGCTTTTATGTGGACTGTTTTAAAAGACATCCCTTTACGTCAAAAAGATTGCACGACTTCTGCACTTATGCAATGCAGTCTGCGTGTGGTCTGAAAAAACCAATAATTACAATATGTCAATGGCTTCGAATATTTTTAACATGAAGAGAAAAAAAGCTATTTCTTAAAGAAAAATTCTCTTTTAAGGATAAAGTATTTTTAACTTTGAAATAAAATTCTTAGATATGACGAAAGAAGAAAGTGATGTTTGTAGAAAAAAGAGTGAATACATGGAAGATTGCAAATGTTGAAACATATACTAAAAAAAGTTGAAACAATTGCCATTCGGAGGGGTTGTATACAGTTGTTACGAGTCCTGCAAAAATTATACTGAAGAAAAGCAATTTCGGATTTGTTTCTGTATTCTATATTTTTCAAAATAAATTTTATAGGAAATAAATGATAATATACTAATTTGATAGAATTATTCAAGTGAGATATATACATAAAACTTTGTGTATATAATGAATAAAAGTGCATGACTAAAAATGTTGCTTATTTCAAGAATAACGTAAAATAAAAAACTTATGGAGTCGTACAAGCCAAAGAAAAGTTTCTGGAATTGTTTTAATTTCATGGCGCAACCTGATAAATGTTTTAGTGTATTAAGAAACCTTCGGTTCAATAGTTTGCATAGTCAATTCTCAACTTAGACGTGGATGTTTGGTTTGGTCCATCACTCATTTTAAGCTTCGATAGCATTAACCTTCGCAAGCCAACAATAACAATAAGTGACAAAAATCAAACTACTCTAGGCGTGTGAATTCAGCCACAATTTAATTTAATAAACCGTCATATATCGGAAATAAACTTAGTGATAAAACATTTCTAAAAACAAAAAAAATATTCCTAAAACTAAGAAAAAATTTTATAAAAATTTCCATATTTATAAAAAAAATTATCAACTTAAAAAAAATCCAACAGATGGCATTCAAGAACTTCAATATAACTCATTCTTGCAAGAGCAATAGCATCCAGTGACCATGAGTACTTTTAAGGTCAATCTATTCTTCCTAGCTTCTTAAAAATTACACAAAAAATAATAATCAGGAATTTATGGAAATTTTGATCTTTTATTGTTGCCAAAAGACCTATCATCTATTCAATTTAAGGATGAATTAAAGCGTAACAGCTATCGTACGATGGTGTGAACAAGCTATCCTTTCTCTTAAACATATGAAGCTAAACAAAGAGATTCACATAAAAAAAAAATAAGCAGGAAACAAAGAAATGCGACACTATTTGGTTTCCTTGATAAAAGAAATACACTATGTTGATTTACCTTCACAAAGCCTTTAACCTTCAATCGGGGTCAAGGAGTCTGGGGAAACGATCCGACAAAAAAGTGATATAAACGAATATTTCCATTAATGTGTCAACATACACAATAAAATTATAAAATTCATCCCAACAATCAACAGCGGAATATCATTTCATTTCTATGGTGACCTTCTCTTTCTAGAAATAAAGACTTCCTAGTTTCAAATTTTAGTTTGAATTATAAAACACTATTTTCTACACTACGAAATCAATTTGGAAACTTTAATTTTTTTTAACCAATTGCTTTATTTTGGACAACGCAATTTTGATTTATAAGATAAATGAATAAAATCAAAGTACAATTTTCTGACCGTATTTTTCTTTCAAAATGATTTTCTAGGTTTTTGGAGCTGATCTTCCCAAAAATACCAAAGTATTACACATTTTTAACTGCTGCAATGAGGGATAGAAAAAACTTACATCGAGCGTTGCAATGATTCTAATACAACGATGTGACACAAGGGCTATAGAAATTCGAAAAAAGAATATAAATCGGAAATTCTACTGTGCAGCCCGCGTTTTTCTTAATAAGTATGTTTATAATTAATAAATGTATGTCTCTTATAAAAATGTTCAACAAAAATAATTTTATTTGCATGCATTTATCTGTTCAAAATAATTTAATAATCTTAATGGACTTAAAAATAAATTATTTTTATGATAATAAATTATCTATATCAAGTAATTTAATTTATGCATTAATTACAAACGTTTATTGAGTGAAAGCTCCAATAGTTCACTGCCTTAAATCCTACCATGTGCCTTAAACTTTAATGAGAAATACAATGAAACTTATTTCAAACGAGTCTGTATTTCCTAAAAATATATTTGTAAGTTATTCAAAGTCTAATTTTACTGGTCTGACAAAAGTTAATTTTATATAAAGAATAAAAGTACATTATTAAAAAACATTTTCGTTCAAGATGGGAACTAAGTTCACCAATGATGAAAATTAATCGCAAAAATGTACCGTTAAAAAGTCCTAGCACGAGTTTGAAAAGTTTCAAAGGGAGCATAAACAACTTAAAAATAAGTGATAGTAATGGACATTTTCACAGTGTAAAAATTAATTAGCAAACTGGCTTAATAAATAAATTAGATAAGTAATTGAAAAATCGTTTGTGTACTGCGTTAACAATGAGAGTTTGCAAGTCACATAAAGATGAGAATAGAATAATTTGAGGGAATTTTGTTATTAAACTGTCTTTATTTTAAATAGGATACAATAAATTACCTCTGCATTTGGCGCATATAAATGTATTATTCTTTCAAATAGTCTTTCTAATCTCACTTAAATGTGTTAAATGCAACAAACAGTTGTTTCAACACTCCGATAATCCAGTTTAAATCCAGACAGGAATGTGAAGTCCGAAATGTTTCAATTGTCTCCCTTAAGTTTCGACGACAGATCCACAAGTCCGTGCGAAATAAAAACAGATAATTAAAAAAAAAGTTAACTTTCAGGTAGGGGAGAAAAAAATGGCGAAAGAAAACGAGAAGGTTGCGGCAAGTATGGAACGATTTTATGAAAGTAGGTTTTGGGATCGCTTCACCGTGAGAAACCAGGAAGCAGTCGACCACGACATCGGAAGGGTTCTTTCCTTTCAACGCAGTCAAGAGTGTTGCTCAGACATTAATGATGTTGTTTGGTGACATTATAGGTATCGATCACAGAGAATATTGATGCTTGTTTAAGGTATGACAAAACACTGCAACGAGAAATATAATTTTTTATACTGACTCATAAAATATTAAGTGATAGTATTAAACTTTTAGACATCAGTACAAAAACAACATATGTGATTTCTCCAGTAATGTAGGGGTTCAAGCATATAAATTCATATGTATCGGTATAAGTAACTATAGCAGCACCATTCGATGTATTTTTTGTTTATTGAGACATATTTATAGCACCCACTGCATTAATATTTTATTTATATTTATATATTTTCTCTTTTACTCTGCAAAAAATATCTGCAAAATACATTTTTTTTAAATGTTAGATATTTATTATAATATAGTTATGATTAACAGAAAATAATTAAAAAACATAATATAATTTAAGTTTATTATCAAAACTCAACTTAATTTAACATTTTAGTTAATTACGTAATATTGTAATATTTAAGAATTTTATAAAGTTAATGACTTCATTCAGAAAAGTAATAGACTATTTTCCCCACGAAATCCATTCAAAAGTATTGTAAAAAATTTGTTAACTACAAAGATAATTTCGTTTACTGAAGAATTTTTATTGGTATGCTCATTTTTTGGTGCTGTTTCTAAGAATTCAATTATTGATTTTAATAATAATTAAAAAGTTTTATTTTAAATTTTATTCAGAAACAATAAATATTATATAAGAAATTGTATATTAATTTATATTGAAAACTTAAATAGTGTTACGAAGTTGATTATTCACTTTAAGATGAATTATTGCGAAGGATAGCAAATCTACGATTGATATAAATTTCTCTTGCAGAGGTTTAATAACTACTACAAATAATCACGAGTGACATAGGAATTGAATTGATAAATTGTTAAAACAATGACCCGATCGTTAAATTACCTCTTAAATCAGATAAAAGTTGGAAAAAAAATTATAGTTTATCATAAAACTAATAAATTTTAAATGTATTTTTTTAATTCCTTTAAACATTGTGATTTTTTCGAGTAATGTTTGACTCACCTGTTCCCTGGGACTATTGGGAGACTGCCCAGTTTTAGAGTCATAGAGAGCCCTGTGAAAAGGCATGTACTTGTGTCCCCTGCATGTTTTGTCATAAGTGTCGTCACAGGTATCTATCTCTATCTTGTGGAGTTCGATGGGACACCCGGCTTCACTCGCCATCAAGATTTCTGACGTTACCACTTGACCTGCCAAAAAAATTATTTTCATTAATAAATAATTGCATTCAGTGAATTGAATTTATGAGACATGTAATCATAAAAAAAACATGGTATTGTGAAAATGTGTTTCATATTTTGGCAACAACCAGTCATACTTTATTGAAAAAATGCATACAATCGTACACGTCTGACACTAATTTTTACATCAAAATTGGTATCTAAGCTTTTTTTTTAACTGATATTTTAGCGGAGTTCAATATAATTTTTCTAGATAAATTTAAAATTTCAAACTGTTTCATATTAATTCAAATAAACACTAGAGAGAATTATCAAGTTAAATTTCGAATATGTCTTTAGTTATTCTTCGTTATGTATACATTGTTGATTTCTTCTGCTAAATATTAAGTGTACTTTAAAAAAATTTCCATTAAATAAAAATTAATCGCCCATATTATCATAATTAAGTAATAAATAACCTGTTCTCTTGTTTATATTCATCTCTTATATTCAGTCTTGTCAGTGTCGTTATAGTGTTATTTAATACCATAATTAATAATTAGCTTAAGGACTTAAAATAATTAAATACAATGGGTTGCCGGAATCTTACTGCATAGCTTACTCTCTTTCTCTTTTTGTTAATACTGAGACTTATTATTTAAAAATGATTTCAAATCCAATTTAAAATCTCAAGATTTAACTTTAGCTGTCAAAATCAGATCATGGCTTTCGGAAAATATTTTTAAATATTTATTTATCAAAGAATATTAACTTTACGCATTGAAACTTCCGTATTTCAAAAAGAGAGATTTATTCATTTTATTTCTTCATTGTTACTTCATTGTCATTTTTAAGTGGTATAATTTGCTATCATCATGCTTTTTTTACCAACAAGAATGTAAATGAGAATATAAAGTTTGGAACCTTGGATACTTCTTCACTATAAAATCACAAAAGAAAAGTGTGTACTTCCTATGCAGAATTTCTATTTTTAAATATTCATAGAATAAGTAATTTTTGAAAAATTAATCATTTTTAATTCGCTGTAATTGGTGAATATCATTTAAAAATATGGATGGCAAATGCTCAGACTTGCAATTAAGATAAAGTGATTCGTACTCTGGAGGTTAATTAACATTTACAAAAAATAAAATCCAATATTTTTAAAGTTTTTCACATGAATTATTTTTAAAAATTGTTAGGAATTAAAATTTTGAAGAGACTCCTAAGATTTTAACTAACTGAAAGCAGATTTAATCCTAATGATTCAACATTTGTGTTGAAGAATGCTACATAATCTAAGTTTGCTGCTATGTTAGCTATCAACTCCGAAAATTTTACTAGATATCGAAAATAATTCCTTTTTACAAAAGTGTTCACTGACTAAAAGTCAATCTGTTAATTTGAGCAGAAAATGCGAAAAAGAAAAATATGTGAAGTTAGATAGTTGCTTCACGCTTTTTATCCACAGGAAGACCACATCAACTGGAACTTATAGTTTGGTCCTAAATTTATTTTTGCTTGCGTTGGGAAATAACTCTTGGATTGTGTGGCTATTATGAACATATAATTCAGTGAAACTGATGTATTAACTCTTCAACTGTCAGATAGACAATGCATTAAAAAATAAAACTTTAATAAAGAACTAAAAGTTTTTAAAAATATTTTCCATTCATATTCCTCTTAATAGATGATTCCTTTTAATATAAAATGAATTTCTTCCATAAATATATTGAGTACAAAAAAATAATCAATTCTTCTAGTCTTCTTGTATAAAAGTTTGAGTAAAACTTACATAAAAAGATTTGGTTTTATAAAATTTTGAAAATTTCGATCACATCAAACCTTTAAGAAAGGAACTATTTTGTTTTCTGTGTTCGAAATTCCGATAATTTTCTTTATTCTTTTTCTATAATCTAGATAATTTTGCACACATAAAAGTAATTCATTTTTATAGCTTGAAGAGTGTTCCAAAATATAGCAAGTTAAACGCATAAATCGCGTTGAACTGAAGACTTAATATTTAATTATCAATTCGGGACAATTATTTTCAGTTAAAAAGTAATAGATGACGAAAAATTTAGGTCAAACGTATTTTATAGCCTAAAATTCTCGTAAAAGTGGAACAAAAATACTCATTTTTTTTTTCAATTATAAGTTTAAAAAGAGTATAAGGTTTGTTTAAAATCCATATTGTTACAATTTTGGCTTTTTGTAGATTATATGCATATTTTTTGGAGATTATATACATATTAAAATCCAAAAAATTTATTACCAGATTAACACTTGAAATCTGATTTTATAGTCATAGTCATTATTATAGTAAAATAATAATTTCTTTGACATATATCATCAGTTGAGAATGAAATGTTTAATTTTTGTTTCAAGATATGTTCTTATAAGATCTTTATTTGAAAAGAATTAATTACCGAACACACACGATGTCTGCTCGGAAAGCTTTTGCTATATTCGGTTAAATAATAGCTTGCCAAAGACAAAACAGCATAAAAGATATAACTTCCAAAACAACAAAAGAGTTACGAAGAGTTAATATATTCTACTCTTTCAAAAACCGTCAGATATGATTACACTATTCCAACAGAGCCCGCTTATTTTCTCCTTGATGGTAAAGATACTAATTTTTATATTGAAAAAAGAAAGTCGTAATAACGCTTCTTTTGAAAGCGACGATTGTGGGTTAAACAGATAAAATCTTTAATTTTGTTTTTTTTTTCTTGTCCTGATATGGGCCCGATTCTGAAAGATTGAAACGTGTTCCTTTCCATTCTTCTCGATTCGAAAAATCTTCTACTTCCTGGATGGAAACGTGCGCCGAGAGAAATTGTTTGATTACGTGATGTTTACGTAAAAAAGAGTTAAGCATTTTTTTTTTTTTGCTTCATTCTTTTGATGCTGCAGAATTAAGAAGAAATGGGGAGAAAGTTATTTTGATAATCGTAGCGGGTGACTAACAATGCCTAGAATGGAGGACAGATGCCATTGAGTCACGAATCAGCTGTAGATGGAGTGGGTGCCATAATTATTCCATATGATTTTAAAAAGCACATGTATGGGTTAAGATTGGCACGTGTGTATTACTCTAAATGCTGAAATCCAGGGAAAAAAAGGGAAACTATATTTTAATTTTTAATTAATGGTTTACATTCCTTTGTATCATAACAAGAGTTTCAAATCCTTTGTAGATAAAAGTTAACTGTGTATAAAACATTTGAATGACTCGAATATCAATGGAAAATGGCTCGTTGTATAAAGTGAAAGAGACATGGTGACACCAAAAATAATAATCGAGAAATGAGGTAGCCATGTCTTATTGGTAAGATAGCGCGCTTCGTAATGGTAAACATCAAGTTCAATACCAACCACTGTTAAATAACTAGAGATGGTCTTTCACTTCTACTTTTTACATGTGCATCGAATGGAACTAATGTTTAGAGGTATGCTTTCTTTTTTCTTCCTAACTTCATGTGAATGATTCAGTATCTGTGATTCCAATCCAATTTACTAGTTGGTTTTCTTCAAGCACTTTAACAATACTTTTAGAAAATAATGCACGGTGCTTTACAAAAGTTTTACAACAATTTAAGCAAATTATTATAGATAAGCATTCTACTTCATGTGTGTGTGTGTGTGTGTGTGTGTGTGTGTGTGTGTGTGTGTGTGTGTGTGTGTGTGTGTGTGTGTGTGTGTGTGTGTGTGTGTGTTTCGTGTGTGTGTGTTGTGTGTGAGTGTGTGTGTGTGTGAGTGTGTGAGTGTGTGAGAGTGAGTGTGTGTGTGTCAAACTATTTTCCATTAAATTTCATTGAGACCTACTAAGTCCTCTTCATTCGAGAAAAAGACCTTAAATTCGATCCCAGCCACTGTTGAAATACGTGATTGGTGTTGCATTGTTTCTCTTTATATCTGAAGCTGTGAGTGCCTTGGAATTTTTTCAAGTACACCTCTTAAATCAAACTATCAATGAAAACTTAAAATATGTGGTGTATTTAAAAAATCTTACAATAGCTTGCCGCTACTATTAGTTTAACTAACAGATTAAAACTATCTGTTAAACTACGTATAAGATAACGTTGCCATGCTATCTCATTGGTTTTATGCCCAAGATAAGCTACCTCACTTCATCAGAAGTGGAATAATTCAGATCCTAGCTACTATGTAACAAGAAATCGATATAGCTCTATTTTGCATACATCTGTGAACTAAAAACTAGGACAAAAATTAAACTTGAGATCTGAAAACAAAACAGTTTGATTGAAAAAAGATACTAAGATCAGAATTTAAATTAATCTCATACAAATTACTTAAAACTCTTTATTTAAGATTTAAATTTAAATCTCTAATTACTATCGAAGTTAAACCATATTGTAATATATCTTAAGAAAATTTTTTAATTTTAATGTAGATAAGATTTCAATCACATCCAAAGGACAACATAAACAAGATTTAATTATAAAAAATAAAAAAAATAAAAAAAACTTTTAACATTACTTTTGTAAAAAAAAATTATAAAAAAGTTTCATTTTATTTAAATAAGGAATGCTTGATTTTATTTTCAAATAAATATAGAATTATTTTTAAAAGTGTGGGAAAAAGATTTAGCTTTTTTTATCTATAAGTGTTATCATTAACGGTAGCTATAACTAAAAATGACAGTGTTGATAATTCGTCTAACAGAAAATTTCATAAGCAACATTTTCCTAATTTAAAAAAATAGATATTTTTCAACAAATAATTTAATTGACATAGAAACATTTTCTCTTCCACATTGATGGGTGCAAGATGCCTCGTTTTTCACCAGTGGAAGCTGAGAACATTGTATTAACTCCAATAAAACAATGCAATATCAAGCACATATATTTTATTCCATTTTGAACAACTAATATTCATGGAAAATGTTTTAGATAAAGAAATTTTAATAGCATGTAGTGCCTTGATAAAAAATTCTATAATACTAAATGCTCTCAACAATTCAGTTAAAGTTTGACTTTTAAAATATCACACCAATCTGCACTATAAAATGAGAAGTAAAATTATCTGGACTGAAAAAAGAAATTAACCTAGGTTGAAGTAAACATAAAAAGTTTGTAATTAATGACAAACCTTTCATATCGCTAAAAAGATGTCGAAGAAAAATTTTATCTGGCCACTCCCTACCAGTTAACCTTCTAACGATATCTCTACAAAAAGCTAGGAACAGAGTAGGCATTACTGCCATAGAACTGTTCCAAAATGGCATGCAAAAAAGTACTCCATACTTTTCTTACAGACGATCGCTGACATGCATTCATTTATCATCGGTGATTCTTACTCTTCGGCCATTCTTATCTCAATCTCTCGAGAGCACCGCCGGTAATTAATAGACTCCACTGCACAAATCACTTCCACTTCTACTTCTTCTTGCTTCGAGAAGTGGGAAAAAATTGTCTGATGCGAACAAAACTATCCAGATTAACGGCTACCACTGGCACTTACGAGATCTCACCACGCCTTCGCATGCTGGGCCACCAGCCGCACACAGACCTTCTGAGCTCTTATGGAGCAGCTGTTACAATGAAAGCATACTTTGTGAGGAAGGGTTATGAATTCAGAGATAAAATCGACAATATAACTGCAAGTCAATGAATTTCCGAAAGATTCTAACATCCGATTGAGATTCAGTTTGCATAAGAGATCTGAAAATAACTGAGCACCTGTCTGTTTAAATTTGCTCCATTAAATATTGATAATACCGAAAGGTAACCATTTTTGAAAGGTAAATTTGTTATAAATATTACGATGATTGATGCCCATTTCAAATAAGTGCAAATACAAAGGCTTGTTCAGTTGTTTTGAAGCTTTTATTTACAATAGCATGCCATTTTGTTCCTTTCTCCATATTCAAAAGCCGTATAATTTCTGAATGTGAATATAAATCTTCTCTAATCTTCATTTTTTTAACCTCTGGATTTTAATGAATGAAATCTATTCATAATATATGAATGTGTTCATTTTTTTTTTTTTTTTGTAAAATATTAGATGCAACAGCATAAGCCTATATGACAGTCATTAATCTATGATAACTATCAATTATTTTTAAAACTTTCTAAAATTTTTAATTAACTAATATTAAACAAACACTGTGAAATTTAGATTATTTTTTAAAATGAGAAAAATAGACTCCATGCAGTAGGCAGCCTTACAAGGAAAGCTATCGTGAGACAATATAAGCAATTTCTGATTCTCCTTAGTCTTTGACTTCAATATATAAAATACAAAAATCATAAAAATTTATAATCTATGCCCATATATTACTGGTTTGGTTACTTGCGTAAAAATGTTATTTTTTTTTTAACTATAGATGTAAAATGGACAAAAATTGGTTTTCTATAATAGGACTTTTTTAATTACTGGTTTTAAACTATAAACCGTATGCTGATTGATACTGCTTAAATTATCAATAATTTATCTAAATAAAAAAATTAAATATCAGTGAGGAAAATACACATCTCTTAACAGACAACCTAACTAAAAGCTGTTTTAAAGTATTTTACATATGTATATGCCTCATATTGATTGCCTAGAAAGTAATTTTTGTATGTAGTGAAAGAAAAAGTGGAACACTCTCAGATATGCATGCAAAACAAGTAGAAAACGTCGTTATCATCATCTACTGAGAATGCAATAGATGAGATAGAGACTTGAGCCTTTCATTTTTACACAGCTTGGTATAACCACCAAGAATTGGTATTTTATGCATAGAAAAGATCACTTACAGAAATTTTCTGGGTTTTTTTTTTTTTATTGCGATTCTTTATTACTAAAAGTGTTGTATAATTCTTGGCTACGAAGGTTTTCAAATTAAAGCACTACAAGGGGTGGAAGTAATGGTACCTTAAGCAAAGGGTCACCCAGTGAGTGTGCCATTGTAGCCTTGTAATTTAGGAGCAGAGATCTAGCAGAAGACCTCCAATCCTGACCTGCCATACCCAGAGATATCATTTCATATGGAGGACATTGCGACCAAGACATATTTATCATTCGTGAACACGACAGATCTTCGATTGGGTCGGGATTTGAAATCATTATCTTCCAATAAAGAGAACGATTCCCTTAATTAACTAGGCCCTCTGCAGATTTTTATTACTAAAGTAGATAAGCTTATATAATTACTTTAAATGAAATTGTTCGGAAGATGGTGTGGCACAGGATTGAAACTGATCGTGTAATTTACATTTTCTATGTAAATTCAAATCATGATGAGTGTTAAATTTTAAAGCGGACTCCACATTTAACACTGAAATTCAAACCCTATTGAATCTAAAGACAAAGAGGAAACCATTTGTCTTTCAGTTCCGCTCAGTTGACACGATCAGATGGAGACTTTATAGAACACATGACAATCTCGTGATAAAAATATCCTACATATAATTAATTTCATTAGAATATTTAAAGGCAGATAATACAAAGTTGCAATGCCTCTTAGCACGTATCAAAATCGTGATTAGAATTAAAATTTATATTTTTTCAAATTAATTTCGAGCTAAAATCTTCCGCAGCCTACAAAAATGAATAATCAAAAGATTTTTCGGCCATATTGACTATCAGGGCAGTAAATAAATAGCAATATATTTCTAACCATTCTCAAAGCAGATTTGAATAAAAGAAAAATTCATTTAAAGAAAAATTACAAGGAGTTTTATCACAAAAAATGTCCTTTAAAAGGCAAACTACATATTAGAATGTTATCATATCAAAATAAAAGTACACAGAAATTACATGAAGGACAAGATTTTGACCAAATATCACGGTATAAATAGTTTCAATTATCTCTTGAAACTCAGAAAGTATATGTAGTACTATTAACAGAAAATATATGTATTATGCATTGGTATTATTTTATTAATTACCACAAGCGCCAAAGTATACATATAAACATATTTTAATGTCAGCAAAAATTTTCTCTAACCCTTTACCTTCATACTTATTTTCAGAGCTACTTAACAAAAGCATGTTTGGAATCCAGACTCGAAAATGATTCTATTGCTATATTTTAAAAATGCATCATTTCACTATTAAAATTCGTATTTTCAAGCCACCAACACAATATAATTAGTTCTGTAATCTAAATATCACGTACTCTTCTTATAAAATTATAATAGTATATATAAAACTGAATAATATTATATTCAATTTATTATTGCATTGTAATGAAGTTTCACGTAACTTTCATTACGTTATAATGTTAGCACTACGAATTTGACCAAAAGGTTTATGGATTTTAAAAGCATTGACCAAATTTCAAAAAAATAACCTACGTGCAACAAAAGTAGAGGAAACTTCCAACTAAAAATCTCAACGAACAGGTGCTTCAGTGACAATATTTAACTGCTGAAATTTTATTCCTTCAATCAAAAATTACTTAGATATAATAACAAACATCAAAATTAAATAAAAGAAATTTCAACTCCGAGGATGAGGGAAACTTTTCTATGAAAACAATGTTTGAAAAGAATACATTTCCTAACTTGCATAAATATTAGAAGCATTTTCTGAAAAATATTCTTGTTACCAAATTTAATATTAGTTTTTACCAGTTTATTGATTTCAAATGTCATAAAAAAGAATTATATATAAGCACACAGCTCCAGAATTATTATGATATTTAACTGGTTCAATTATATCATATTATATCCAACTTGAACATTATATTTAATTCAGTTGTATTTACATAAGTTTACTAGTAGACATTGATTTCAAGAAATCGACAAATAAGTGAAATACTTCAGAATTATTACCATATTCAATTTGTTCAATTACATAGAATTCAATTCAATTTTATTATCATGTATATTGATTATATTTAATTTATTTTCAATACACAGAAGTGTAACCTACCGAAAAATGTGAAGAAGGCAGTGAGATTCCTGACGGAGGGGAGGCCATCCTCTCCTCTCATCAGGGCTTGACTCAGCTTCCTGGGACTCGGCCTGTTTTCACCTGCAAGCATGTACACTCCGTCAGAGTAAAAAGCTGGAGTCTTTCTCGTCAGCTGACTCTCTGTAAAATATTTTTTTTAAATTCATATATCACTATTGTTTAATAATTAATATATCTGTTAATAATACAATATTAATATATTTTATGCTCAAAGTAACAATGAAAAACATAAAAAAGAGATGTTTTTTTTTCTTTCACTTTTAAATCGTTTTGTTAATGCATTGGACTATGCTTCGGGCTGTCTATTACTACCAATCAAAGGCACAAATTAGAACCAACTGATTAGTAATTTTAAATCATAATCAAATTAAGACCTGAGCTGGCACTTCTCTCCACAGAGGTTCCCAATCATGGATGGAATCTGGGTACTATGTAATTTTTACTGTGAATAATCCCTGCTCTATTATGACGGTGTTCGTGGGATCTTGCATAGAATCACTACATCAAACTTCCGGATACACGAAGATGCTTTTCTCTATTACTCTACTGCAGTCTCATATTTTTGAATGGAATTTTAAGTAATATATATTAAATAAAAACAAAATGTATTAAGAACTGGTCAATTTTTAGAGTTATTAACGTTTTGCATATCGAGAACTGTTCGCAAATCAGGAAGTATAGTACAATAAACTACGGCACGTGATAATTATCCGACGACTGAAATCCAACGACATCCCCGACCGTAAACCCTTCATTTTCATGATTTATTCTTAATTAATTTGAAAACTGTAGAAAAGCACAGTACTGATGATATTTCAGTTGCTCAGATTTTACAGAAGTATTTTTCAAAGAATATTTTTGACACTAATTTCTAATTGCTCAAGTACTGAATTTTTCCCACCATCCCTAAGAAAACGTATCATAAACGTCTTGACACTTGAGTTCTTCAGCTAAAACATTAATCTTAAAGATTGGTTTTTTTCTGTTCATTTGTTCTGTATTTTTTTACACACACGCACAAGGGCTAATTTTAAAGAAATCTACTGTTTAAAAAAACTCAGAATTTGCTATAAACATCCATGACCGGAACGGGAATGTTGTATATTGAACACAATATAACTCAATGGAACGCAAATATATTTATAATAATGGATGTAGATACATTTTAATCCAAAACAACCGGTTTTTGTAAAGCATCTTGCTCAGTCATTTGATTTTGTACTTCAGATGAAAATATCCTAATTTAGTTTTAATTAAACAGCAATTAAACAATCTACTTGTTAAGAAGATTCAAAAGTTCTTTTTCACCATTTGTGATCAAAATAACCTTACTAGTTTAAAAGATACTGTAAACTACCTTTATACCAAATATTAAATCTCTCATCAATTTTACAAACGGAATAAATTTAATATGTGTATAATTAGTGAGTTTTTCATTAGTTGTTTCTATAATAGGATATTTTAATATAAGCAAATACTAATATCTTGAATTCTCGTTTGAATTATGCAATTCCTTATAGTTTGTTTTCATGTCGAGGAGTAGGATTTAAGAATGTTTAGAATTCAGTATTATGTAGTTAACTTAATTATTATAAGATTAAAAGGGTTAATATTTTATGATAAATTATAATTATCTTAATTCATAATATTGATATACTTATTTTAATCCTATATTCTAGTGCAAAATATTAACATAATGTATGTTTGACCTACCGACTGAGCCCCATTCCGGGTGTCCAAGATTGTTGTACCATCCATCGTACCTTTGTTTCTCGGTATGAGTGAACATTTGATTGTGTTCCACATCTGAAAAACGAAAAATTTAATAAAACTTAAAACAATTTTTGTAAGAAGTTAATAATTTTAAACATTCAACTTCTTTACATGTTTTTAAATTGCTTTCATTAGAAACAAATTAAAACCCGGAATTTATACTCATTTACATTTTTCATTAAAATCTAATATTAGACGTAAAATACTTTAAAATCTGGTCATATGATCATATTTTTATAAAACTCAAAAAATATAAAGGATAATATTTAAACTTTGTTTTACAAACTCCAAAAAAGAAACTGCTATATGAATATCAAAATAAAAACACTTAAATTGTCGAATTAAATAATTACATATTTGAAAAGATCTAAATAATTTCCCAGAGAACATTTAAGTATCAGTAGTTATTTACTGTAATTCTTAACACAAGACTTACAGTAAATAAAAACTAAGGTGGTAAATGTTATTTTTCCCGTTAATCAATAGTTAAAATGACGATATATTTATTTAGAAGAGTTTCAATTATGCGATTTATATTTTTAAAGAAACACCTGTTGATACAATTTAAAAGCATATGTAACATTAGTATATGATAATATAGAACAATATAAACAGAATTCCGCATTTAATACAAATTTAAGTTCAATATAGACATTGTTGGACAAATAGCATGACTGGATTTATATCACGAAATATTGTTGTTTTCGCACTTGAAGTTTTGGTTTAATTGAACTTAGTGCGAAAAAAGAATCCGAATTAAAATTAAGATGCCAGTTAGACAACTGGATAAAGGGAAACTGATTTTGTGATCTTGCCTTTTTATCACATTTGTCAAAATGAATGCAAGGGGGTCATTTTGACCATCCTTAGGATTATTTAATGTACCATTATCTATGGAATATTCCACTGAAAGAAATTAAAATGCCTTAGATACTACAAAATACGAAAATAATTTTCAGCTGTGCATTATTAATTATATGAGATCAAGTTTGATCTTCGATTACTATGGCCACATAATACGGCACATGCCACTTCAAACTTGTAAAGCTCAATTAAGATCATAGTCATATTTAAATAATGAATATAGTGCTTGAATCTTCTGGGTTCAAAATATATGTCAAGATGGATTTTGAGGGTTCTCTGAATTTGCTACCTTGCGATAATCGAATCCATTCTACTACTTAGTCTTTCCAAAAGGTCTTACATCGCCATTCTTCAAATTGCTAACAATTTTCCGTTACACAGAATTAAATTATCATAAGTTTGAAGCAAAAATGAAATTTTTGAAAACTGATATTAAAAAATCACGATTATCTGCATGAAAGTTTCAATCTGATTTATAGGCATAAATTATAAGCATTTTTTTTACAGGTAATGTACCTTATAATTCATTGACAATTTCTAAAAATCGTTTTCTTTAATTTCTAGGAAAAAAGTATTCTACTTTCTATAAATTCTTAATTCGTAATTCAATAAGTTTCTGCACTATAATGTCACAAATCAAAGTCTATTTTGAAATATAAATAAAATTTGTCACATAAATTATTACTAAAAAACATTTGTTTGTTTATTTATTTATAAAATTCCGCGCGCGATTTGAGAAATATAACAATAATTTGCTACATTACTAATATAAATTAGGTGTTTTCAAATTTTTAATCAAAATTTGACTGCAATATTTTAAAGTTGTAAAGAAAAGGAATAATCAATTTAAAAAAGAATTAGATAATATTATACGTACATTTTTAAAATAGTAATTTTTAAGGAAACAGTAGATGTGCTTTTAAATAAAGATTCCTTTAAAGTAAATTCATTTTTTTCTATTTTCGTATATGTTAATCATATCTTAGTTTCTAAATTTACCGTTTGTCTCAATTCAAATTTAAGTTTATATTTTATAAGAATAAATTATAACGTATTATATAACATTATTTAATGCGTTAATCTTCAATAATTAATCTACTCTCTCTATTATAAACATTGCATTTTTTATTATAAAACTTGAGTTAATTTAAATAAAACTTCAAAACACTATCTTTTTATTTTAACAATTAATGATTAGTTTTTATATAGTTTATTTTATGCATGTTGTTAATAAAAATTCATTGAATTGTGGAATTTGTTCCATTTTATTATTCCCTGTTTACAGTTAAATACATTTAATTTTTATTTGTGGAATTAGCTCCTCAGTTTAGAAATTATCTCTTTCTTGAATCTAATTTCTGATTTAACAAAACATCGAATTTGGAGTAATAAATAAAATTTTTAAAAGTAATCGTGAGAGGAAATAATGTTATTCTAAATTTTTGAACATAAATAAAGAAGGGTTTTTCAGAAAGGGCACAGAAATATAAATAAAAATAAATGATAATCTTTTGCAAAGCAAGTTAAATCAATCATTTTTTTTTTTTCAAATTATGGAAAAATTGAGTCCAGAAAGATAAATAAAAATTTAGGAAAAGAGAATTCTACGTTTCCGTGTTTGCCTTGCCTTTATATATTTCTCTTCCTTTTTTCGCCAATTCTCATTACTTCGCCTAATTGGCAAACTGTCCAAGTTTTTGAAAAGCTGTATGATAGATGATTCACAAAAGAAAGAAGAGTGAGTTGCTTATTTGTAATTCGAGGAAAGTTGCTAAAAAGCAGAGTTTTCCATTGCATAAGAAGAATATCAGAATGAAATATATTTTGTAGCTTTTGTTCACACCCAAAATAAATTATCTAATCTATACAACTTCTGACATCATTTATAGTTTTCAGTACATATTTTATCATATAAAGGAAAAGATACCTTAGGACATTTTCCTGATTATCAAATAAAATGATCTTTAAAAAGTTTTAATTTCGTTTGCAGAAAAGAACCATCAGAATTTAGACTTTAAAAGATAATTGGCAATAATCCATTCATTTCTTAATCGGAAATTTTACTTAATGAAATTATCTGTGTTTGAAACGTAAGCCGATAACTGCAAAGTATTGAGTTAATTAAAAATGTCCCTGATATATAAATATTAAACGATGTGAGTGAACAGATTATTGTATCCATTGATTAGCAAAAGAGCAGTTTCTTAGGTTTGGTTTGGTTTTGTGTGGTTTACTGGTGCAAGGTCCAATACTGGACATTTCTGCACCGAACAATGTTTAAAACAAGAGACTCAAAAGACTAGTAAAATATATAAGATGAAGGATATTAAAAATTTAATAAAAGTTTATGTAAAAGATTAAAGTGGATAAAATTTAAATAGAATTTAAAAAACCTATTGCACGTAAAAACGCAAACAAATTTCTATGTGGTTTAGATCCAATTAAATCTGATAAAATTAAATTTGTTTTGTTAAAAAATACTAAGCGTAAATAATTGAAGTTAGGACAAATAATTAAAATGTGATGTACTGTATACGGTACATTACACATGTCACAAATCGGAGCAATCTGAGACAAGAATAAATGCTTGTGCGTAAATCGAGTATGTCCAATGCGAAGGCGTGTAAGGTTTACATCAACTCTTCGTATAGGAACGTCTGGAAATGGAAGAATCCGAGGAAATATATTATGCAATTTGTTGTTTATCTGCAAATCCCAAGTTTTTTGCCAGTGGGACGAAATAAAGTCTTTGACAATATGTTTAATGTCAAAAAATGTTAATGCTTTATGTAAAAGGTCAGTGGCGTTTTTAGCAGCAGTATCTGCAAGCTCATTCCCAGCAATGCCAACATGACTAGGAACCCAACAAAACACAACATCAAATCCTTTACTCTTCAATGTATTTAAAATATCTAATATTTCCACAATAACTGGATGACATTTGTCGTTAAAATGGTCTAATTGCATGATCACACTCCTGCTATCTGTATAGATACAGTATTTTCGATGAGAGTTGGATTGTATTAGTTCTAGAGCACGTAAAATTGCAACAGCTTCAGCTGTGTAAACAGAGCATGATGTATGAAGTTTATATTTGTAAAATTTATTTCCAATAACAATACCGCAACCAACGTGATCACTTGATTTTGAACCATCAGTGTAAACAGGAATGTAGGAGGAAAATTGATATTGAATGTATAAGAACATTTGTTTCAAAATAAGAGGAGCTGTTGCTGATTTACTGTATCCGGCAAAGGGATCGATTATACTAACAATAGGGGTGTTCCAAGATGGAAATTTCAGAGAATCTGTAATTTGGATTTGCACATTGGGGAAATTAGAGGAAGATACAAAAGAGTTTGTACGTTCATAGAATGGTAGAATATTATGTGATCGTGCATTATAAATCCTTCTTAGAGAGGAGCAGACAACCATAGATCTTAAAGGGTGTTGTGATGCTGATAACATTTTAAAGTAATAATTTAGAGATAATTGCTTACGTCTCAGATCAAGGGGAAATTGGTTACAAATCACATAAAGGCTCTGAACAGGAGAAGTCCGGAATGCTCCAGAACAGATTCGCAAAGCTGAATGATGTACAGGGTCTAATTTGCGTAATACACATGATCTAGCTGATCCATAAATTGCACTACCATAGTCAATTCGGGATAAAATAACCGATTGATATACACGGAGTAAAGCTTTACGATCTGCACCCCAAGAGGTATGAGAGAGTACTTTGAGAATATTTAGTGACCTTTCACACCTCTTCCGCAAATCTAAGACATGTGGTAGGAAAGTCAGCTTTTTATCAAAAATTAGCCCAAGAAATGATACTTGATTAACCACAGGAATAATTGTGTCTGATATCTTAATTTCTGGATCAGGATGAGGTCCAGTTTTTCTGCAAAAATGGATACATTTACTTTTGGAAGGTGATAAAGAGTGCCCATTATCATTACACCAAGCAACAAGATTATTGACTGCAGTTTGTAATTGTCGTTCAATAAGTTGCATATTGGAACCTTGGCAGGAGATTTGGAGATCATCAACATATAATGTTCCACGAATTGATGGTTGTAATACATGAAGAATATTGCTGATGCAAATATTAAAAATAGTAACACTTAGGACACTTCCCTGAGGAACCCCTTCTGATTGGATAAATGGATTGGATAAAACAGATCCTATACGGACATTAAAAATACGAGAATTTAAAAAATTCTGAATAAAAATTGGTAAATTTCCTCTGAAGTTAAAATTAAATAAAGTGCGAAGAACTCCATAACGCCATGTCCTATCATAGGCCTTTTCTATATCAAAAAAGATAGACACTAAATGATGTCTCCGCACAAAGGCATTCCTAATTTGTGTTTCTAGATATGCAATGTTATCAAGAGTGGATCTACCTTTACGGAATCCACTCTGATAAAGAGATATGTACTGATTGTCTTCAAGTACATAAACAAGGCGGGCGTTCACCATACGCTCAAAAGTTTTAGCGAGGCAACTTGTGAGAGCAATTGGACGGTAGTTGTGAGGATCAGTTGGATCTTTCCCCGGTTTCAATATTGGAATAACTATTGCTTTGCTCCAGAGACTGGGGAAAACATGTTCATTCCATATTCTATTGAACAGAACAAGAATGTTTTTTAAAGAATCATGGCTAAGATGACAAAGCATCTTATATGAAACACCATCTGTTCCTGGACTAGTATTTTTAGTTTGGGACAGTGCTCTCTGCAGTTCTAGCATAGAGAAGTTGCAATTATATGGGTGTATCCCTTTATCATGAAACTTTATAGGCTTCTTTTCAGCTTGTTCTTTAATCCTGAGAAATTTAGGATCATAAGAGGCTGGACTAGATACCCTTGCAAAAGTTTCACCTAAAAGATTCACAATATCATATGGAGAAGAGTATGTGACAGATCCTCTTTGTAATATTGGGATAGAGAAATCTTGATATAAGCCAGAAGTTGCTTTAACACTCTTCCACAACTGTTTGCTGGAAGTTGATGATGTGATGGAAGAGACATATCTCATCCAAGATTCTTTTTGACTATTTCTTCGTACACGACGAGCTAAAGCTTTAGATTTTTTGAAAGCTACAGGGTTTTCTATAGTGGGACTCCTACGAAAAATAGACCACAACCTTTTCTGTTTCGTGTATGATACTTGACACTCATTGTTCCACCATGGTTTATGATGTTTGTGTGGAACTGGGGAGCGCTTGGGAATCGTGCTTTTGGCTGCATCTAGAAGTGCATCAGTAACTTTTTGTACAGCATCATCAATGTCCTCACTTTGAACCATGCTGTCAGTAATCACAGCTAATTGGGAGTAGTGTGGCCAATCTGCACAATAATAAGAATAAGAAGAGTGGAAGACTTGTGGTCTACTTATACCAGTTTGAGTTACAATTAATGGAAAATGATCACTGTTATATAAATCATTTTCAACTCTAAAATTTAATAAAGGTAAAAGTACTGGTGAACAAATAGCCAAATCTAATGAATGGAAAGTTCTAGTGGGTTGGTGGAAATAAGTTATTTCTGTGGAATTTAAGAGGCAAATACTGTTATTCGAAATGAACTGTTCAATTATGCGACCACGAAAATTTGCATTATCACTACCCCATAAAGTACTATGTCCATTAAAATCATCAACCAGTATAAAGGGTGTAGGTAGCTGATCCAATAGATTGCTCAAATCACTTTCATAAACAACAATGTGGGGAGGCAAGTAAAGGCTACAAATAGTAATGAGAGATGTTGTATGTACGCGTACTGCAACAGCTTGTAGTGATGTGTCGAGGGGCTGGACAGAAATAGGGAAGCTACAAGACACAAGGATGCATACACCTCCAGATACGGCATCAGGAGTGACATCTTTTCTCACACAGTTATAACCACGCAATTTAAAACAACACTGAGGTTTCAAGAATGTTTCCTGAATGGCAAAACACACTGGATTATACATATTAATCATGGTTTTGATATCTTCTATATGAGTGCGAAAACCACGACAGTTCCAAGATAAGAAGGATACCATTAAATAAAGTTAGATGTTCCGGCCTCGGAACAAGCCATCTGGGATTCAGATGAATCTTCACTTTGGAGTGTTTCATCATCTGAAGGATCCAACTTCACTGCACCTTTTTTGGAAGAAGTTATAGTTCTTTTACTTATAAAAGGTGACTTGTGGGCCTCTTTTGCTTGCTTCAATTTTTGGGATCTGTGGGATTTTGATTTTGCGAAAGACTTTGGAGAAATGTGTTTTAAAATGGGAGAAACATTAGTATTAAAAATATTTGAGGATAGTTTTGGAATTGGAAGACTTACACAATGTGTTTGGTTACCACAGGATTTCATAACTTTTTTGACAGCTTGTGAATAACTAATACCTTGTTGAGGGGTACGGGATGACACTACACGCCTTGCTTCGGGATAAGATAAGTTTTGTTTTATTTTTACAGTTGTAATTTCCTTTTCTAATATCCATGTTGGGCACAACCGGGAGTAAGAGGGATGTTCACCACTGCAGTTGACACATTTTTCTGGTAATTGACATGTATTGCTGTCATGTCCAACGGAAGCACATCTAGAACAAGTTAAGGTTCCCCTACAAGTATTTTTCCCATGTCCAAAGCGTTGACACTTAAAGCAACGCAAAGGGTTTGGGATATATGGTCGAATACTACAATTTAGGTAACCAGCTTTAATAGACTGAGGTAGTGTAGGTGTTGCAAATGTGAGTATGAGGTGTTTAGTTTTCATAATTGTGCCCTCTCTCCTAACTGTAATGCGTTGTACGTGACAAACTTTTTGGTCAACGAGATTATTTAAAATTTCCTCCTCTGAAACATTGAACAAATCATCAGCTGAAATCACTCCCCGTGTAGAATTTAACCTAGTATGGGCAGATACTATAACATCAATGTTACCAAGACATTTCAGTTTTAGAATGGTTTCGGCCTGTTTAACTGATGAAACTTCGATCAAGAGATCACCGGATTTCATTTTGCGAACATTTTTGATATTTCCAACTGTAGCAATAAGACTTTTATTAATTAAGAAAGGAGAAACGTTATCAAAATTGCCCTCAGTTCTTTTAATGACAAAATATTTCTGATCACATATCATTTGTTGCTCCATAGGGAGTAAAGAATTAGAAGAATATTCCATAAAAAATTTGAATTAATTCAGGGTCCGACCGCACCACCCACCACGGAGCCCAACAAGGGGATGCAGGATAACTGCAACAGTGCTAGTCAGGCCCTATACGCTTTCAATACACCTCTGAAGTGGCCTCCACCCTTATCGAGTCACTCAGCAGATATATGATCGCTTGGTCCATTCAAGCCGATTGATGAGTTGAGGACCACAACACACCTCCCGTTTACCTGAAGCAGAGGCCAAAGTAATGTGTTGGTCTCTGGGAGCCTCAATTACCAGGACCCTCCTTTCCAGGGACACGGGTCTCCACGCACGGCAAACACGTAGGTGATTTAGTCCCCAGGAGAAGCTATTAGCAACAGGGCGGCGATAGCTGCTCAAGGGGAGCCCTCAACCTTTTACAAGGCAACCACAATGAGGGAGAAAAGAAAGAAAAAGCAAGGAAGAATAGGAGAAGAAAGGAAAGTAGAGGACAGATCACTGGGGTACCTCGGGATTGTGACACCCGTGTTTACTTAAAGAAAGTAAACCCTCTGAGGGGAGCAGTTTCTTAGTCAGAATGAACCACTATCAAGTAACAAAGTCGACACGTGAGCTTACACGATCTCATCTACATTAGACTAGCCTCAACGAATGTATGATAGAATTAAGAATTCATAGTTCAACAGCCTCGAATTCACGAAAGATCTTAGAGACCCCCCCCCCTTAACCAAACCAAGGCATTGAATACTATAACAACATTCGTGGGGAGTTGGTAATAGCTCTGTATACTGCATAACTCTGATAGCAGTCAGGAGAAATAAGTAATTTTTTTAATGCTGCCCACTTTGGTAGTATTGCGTTGTTTTGGTTTTTAGACGAGGTTATATATTTTTAGAACTACTGAACATCTCTTGCAGATTCTTCAGGCTATAGATGCAAATAACTAATGGACAATTTGAAGCTATGAGAAAAAACTTTATGTGTCAATCAAATATACATAATTTTATTTGCTATTCAAAGCAATAATTGACAAGGCAGTAATTAATATCTAGAAAATATTGATTAAAGAAGAGCTTATTTTTCAAGATAATTTTACATTCTCCCCCGATTATACTTCTTTCCCAAAATAAAAATTAACTTAAATAAGATATGCGTAAAGTTATTCAGAAGATTCATTATTAATCATATCACTTATTGTGTTGATAACTAAAGAATGTGATTTAGTGTGTTATATCCGTACTTAATAATGTGACACATTATACGGTTATCAAATTATGAGTTCAAATCTGTGGGTCACGTAATTAATATTGTTAAATGATTGATAGCTTTTCGTTCAGTTTTTTCCTTGAGGGCAAAGAGATTTGAAACTTGAAGTTTAAAATTTATTCCAAATCACTACCAACGTCCACATCATCTGTATTAGGTGAACTTATCAACTAATGAACTGAATATTAGAATGCTAATTGGTCACTTTAAACTCGGAATGCTAGTCTGAAAATAAGCTTTAATCTCGATTAATACAAAATTGATTTAGCAAACATAAAAAAAAAACTTTGTCTTGAAATAAAAAAAAAATTACAAATATAACAAATTATTCTTATCATTAAAAGCGGTTTCAAATTGAATGGAATTTCACAGTCAAAAAATTATCTATGAAAGAATTAGTACAACTATATAAATGCTCGGCGCAATCGAAAAATATATTGACAAATATCTTTTAGTACACTGAAATTGTTATATGAAAATTATAGGTAGACTCTTATAAAAAAAAAATTTAATTTTTCATTTTTTATCAACCCAGGATCTAAATAGGAAAATTAAATTGGACTTTCTATTCTTTTGTCAGATGGTGGCGAAAATAGATAAAATAAGATCCTATTCATCAGTGCAATAGCATATAAGGAGTTTAAATACTTTTATAAGACTAAATATAAATACAATGACTTCTATTTTTAAACATTTTCCCTTCAATACTCTAAAACTAATTACATTTAACAAGAAGCAATTTTATTAACATTAACTTAGACATATTCTAGCATTAGTATGATATTACCTCATAATGTTCCTAATATTAGTTATGAACTTCTTTTGTTACTTATCACACACGAGAATTCGACAAGGATTTACTATTCAAAGTGAATTTTAAAAAATCTAGACACTTACCCTCGGAATGAAAGTTTTGATTTGTCACTCAATGGACATTTTTTTGTATTTGAAGCCTAATTAGGCCTGGAGCTACAGACTATTAAATTAATCATAAGGTTTTAAATTAAAAAATATCAAAAGTCCTTTTTTTCCCTAGCCCCATAATTTGCCTTTCCACTCGAACGTTTTATTAAATTATTTGTTAAATCAAAAGACTGTTTATTTTTTTCTTCATTCAATATTTAATCTTGTCAAATGGAGTTTAAATGTGAAACCCAATTGGTTTATTTTTAAATGATACATTCTTATCTTTTAAGAAAATACTACTCTAGAATCAATCAAACTGGCATAATAATTAGTTTTCGAAAGGACTCCATTTTTGTTGGCCCAAACATTGTAAAAAACGATAAAGGAAGTTGAAACACTTCAATTAAATTTAATTTCACAGGCTAAAGTAAAATGCTAATTCTCCTTAGGTCCTTAAAAGCAAGATGTATCTGGTGTAGCCTATTTTCAAAGGATAAAATAATTACAACAAATATAATTGCCTATGCAAATGATCCAGAAATATCTGGTTTGTTTTGCTTATTTGTTACGCTACGATAATTTCTTTGCACATGAGAACTTATTTTATCGCGATGTACAGTTTAAAGTGTACTCGAATCTGCTATAAATATCCATGCTTGAGGTCATGATTAAACCCATGAATTTTTCCTTGTATATATGGGCCTACTATTTCTGACAAATTCTGTGTATGGTTCTTAGATAATATGAGACATTATTATGCTGTTAACAATGTCCTCACAACTTTTATTTTTACATTTCATTTAATTTAATCCGAATAAAAAATATACATACAAATCACATGTATTTTTAATCATATATCAAGTCCTTAATGAATTTTCAAAACCATCGTTTCATAACAGATAATTCAAAATCAACTTTAAAATATTGCTACTATAGTAATTATTAATTGGATTAATATTGAATATTTATTATAGTAGCAAAAATACTTAATGAGTTACTAATAAAAATTTAGGGATTGTGATTTAATTACAAAGATAGATGAAACTCAAGTTACAAATAAATTCCTTCCAATAATTTTGCAATTCAGTGAAACGATAAAAAAAATCTTTTGTGAATTTAAGAATTATGTTACTGGTAATATATTCAGATAAAAAAGATATCTAATGGCTTGTGTAATTGAGAGTCAACCAATCTCATTGTATTTTAACTTTACTACAACCATTCACAAGATAAATGGGAAAGCATCAGTTATCGCCAACATTTCCACATAACTCGCCGCGCGCGAATTTATTTTACTTCCAGAACAATCATCTTTGTTGTTCGCAAAAATCACTCAACTTCTTTCAAAAGTAAGAAAAATTTCACTTTTTTTTTGTTTTAGAAAATAAAAGGGAACAATGGCTCATCGTAAGCAAGAAAAGTACTAAAAGTGCGATGACCCAATGAAATTTTATTTTCGTTCTATAGAGAAATTTTCCATGTTAGCAAAAAAAAAAAAAAAAAAAAAAAAAAATTAAGTTACTGATCTTTAAAAATAATAATTTTAAAGGACCAACATTAATTTTTCTTTATAGAAATATTAGAAACAAATATTTCCAGGAAATGGAATGACTTTAGTATTTAACAAATTTGTATTCATTCAAAGAAATTATTGCAGACAAATTTTATACCATTTATTCTTAATTGAAATTACATATTTATTCTTAAAAAACACATACGTATTTATTTTTCTTTAAATTAATAGTAAAGGAATAAATTCTGGGAATTCAACTCATCTTTTCTAGCCCTTTTAAGACAAGAGAGGGAATATTTTCTTTATTTAAATTTGAATCACAAAAATCTTTTCCGAAAAAATTCAAAAACGTTTTGGAAAAAATCGAACATTTTATAAATAATTTTTGGTAAATTGATCAAGAGAATTAGATTTCTGCTTGTTGCATTATATTTTTAATACAAGTCTTATTCGACCGGGACTTTCAAAAAAGAATATTCACCTTCAGAAAAGAATGTATCACTTATATTTGTCAAGCAACAAATTAAAAATAACCACTTTGTAGCGGATTGTTTAAGAGCAAGATCTTAAAAAAATACATATTTGATTACCACCTAGAATAAAAAATTCTACAGGAAATTAGCCATATTTAAATCCTGCAAAGCAGGAAACCCCAAAAAATCTTGAATAATCATATAATTAAGGGAGCAATATATATTTAAAGGAGCAAAATCACAACATTCATTTATGGGTTCCATTTATGTCCTTTAATCGTGATACTCCATTTGAGACTCATAAACTTATCAAAATTTTCTACAGTTGACGAATCACTTTGATAAGAATATAAATCAAGCAAAAATATCACTTTTTTAATTACCTTTTAATGAACATAACTGAAAATCCATTTAAGGATATATTATAATGTTGATTTTGAATAACTTTAAACACATATTTATTCCTGCCAAAGTAAACAATTTAAATGATTAAAGTATTTTCTTTTTCTTTTTATAGAGTTTGCTAAAATATCTAATGAATATTTGTTATATTTATAAAATCATCTAACCCTAAAGCACAATTATTTTTACATTAATCATAGAAAACAATATAATCATAAAAACAATAATGGATAAAAAAAATTATCTTTTAACAGCTTCTTTTATTGCTTGTACTTTTTGTAGCGGTAAAATAGATTCCGTTCCTACTTATTTTGAGAAAAAGTTTCGAAGATAAACTATTATTTCGAGAAAAGGGGGGAAATTATGTGACACTTCTTCATACTGTAAATGTTTCGCATTAAAAAAGCTGACACTGATAATCAATGGATCAAAAAAATGAATAATTTCAAGGATAAAAAACATGAACTACATTTTAAGAAATTTTCTCAATTTGTGATAATACTATTTACATACAACGTGAAACGTGGATTTGACGGGAGAACATTATCATGGTATGATTATCTATGGTTTTAAAATAGGAGTAAGTTAAGAAGAATGCGCCCAATTCTAAAATTAGCATTTCAGAATAAAGGTCCATCTCGTGCTCCTGTATTTATAGAAATTTGCTATTTCATTGAGCTCATAATTTTTTTTTTCAGGATGAAGATAACTCATAAGAGCTGTTGTCCTTTATATATAATCTTGAATAATTTGTTTGGCTTACAGAAAATTTTATTCCATATTAATGGCTTTATCTATCTAATGAATGATGTAAGAACTTAACACTAGAATTGCTGCCACACATAAAATTATACATGAAGAATAAAAGTAATTTGCCATTGGGTTTCCCATAATGTAACAAAACAAACAATAGAACATGTCACAATAGGTAAAAAATTCCTTACTTATTAAATAGCTCCTACTGCTTTATTTTTATAGCCAAACCCAGTGATAAAACATGCATACGATTTTCTAACATGCCAGTACGTCAAAAAAGAAAAGAAATAGCTCTTCGAAAATGAACCCATGTCAGTAACGGTGAAAAGTGTATGACCAGTTCGTATTTCTGAAGAGACAGACAGTCTTTAAACTGAAAGGACTAATGATGGTGGCTTCTAAATCTTTTAGACATTCAAGAAGTAAATGTTAGTACATTTGCTGAAAAATGACAATACAGCTTCTAATTCAGCAAGATTGACTCTAATATGGACGACATTTTTCTTTTAAGATCAATTTTTTTTTCAAAGATGGAATTAATGAATCAATATATGCATTTTTTTCACCATTTTCAAAAAATGAATGGCTTGAGGCGACTATTAGTTAATTTGTTGCTCAACAGTCATTTATTACACTCAAATGTAAATTATATCGGGACTTATGGTATAAAATAGATTCCGAACCACTACAAATATCTGAACCCAAAGAGGAAAAGGAATCCAGACTTTCATTTCAGAGTGATCTCTGTTTTCTGCTTGGCAATAATCTGATATCACAGAAGATATATCACACAGGCAATAATATGATATATTTCCAATATCACAGAAAAATTATGTTTAAGAAAATTACACTTTAATAACCAATTAATGCTATTTATTTTGTAAAATTATTTTAAGTAAGGTCAGAAAAATCAGAATAGGAATAATGGGTTTTAAATATTTTTGCGGATTACTAGAAAAGTTAATTGTAAATAAATTTCATTAGATTCTTATTCCGAAATTTAAATTTATTACAATATAAAGGTATTTTTAAATTGATTCCAAAAAATAAATAGCTTGAGGTATTAGGAAAATTTGCCTACCAAAGATCATTAATGACCTAGAAAGTATTTCTGAACATCTTAAAAATAACAAACAGCTAGGTGCACCTCAAATATTATAAATTGACATTCCATTCGCATATATATATATATATATATATATATATATATATATGTGTGTGTGTGTGTGTGTGTGTGTGTGTGTGCGCGCGCGCGCTAACTATTTTGATTTTTGGTGTAATAATAAAGTCATGTATATTTAGAAAGAATTATAAGGGTATATATATTTGAATTTTTTCAATATCAGATAAAAAAAAGTTTATATAACAAAAGTTAAAACATTTTAAATGCATAGAAGCACAGTCATATTACACATATTATACATATATGTTCGTATAATTTCTTTGTGAGCCCTACTTCATTTGGCCAAAAGACTTTCTTATATTCTTTTTTTTTTTTCCAAAAAAATATTAAGTGAGATTCACTAGCGTGTTAAAAAATAATAAATTTATGTTTTAGTTAGCAACGAGATTGATAAAAAAAAGTTGTTTTAACATTATATGTTATAACATTAAGTTAATATTGTTTTAGCATTATGTTAATATATTTATATATAAATATCAAACCTAATTGCACTCAAACGGCACAAGCAGAAAAATCAAAAAGCGCTAACATTTGCGAATCAGATATAAATCCTACAACGTGCTTTAATGAATTTAAAATTTTTTCTTTTTCAAGTTAATACTTGGGCTGGAAAGTGTATTGTATGCTCTGGGGAGGTATAAAACGGTTATCGGAAACGGAACGCATCCACAATCACGTGATATCTTCGAAGAAAGAAGTCCTTGGAGGCAGTTGTTGAACCTGTTTAGTTACACTTTATAAAAAATAATAATAAAGGCCGACGGCTGCATCGGATCGGTTCTTCTTTGGCGCGGGGGACATCACATTACGTAATGGAACTGAAATCTCTACAGCCAGCCAGCTATGCGATCTAATTTTTTTTCTAGATATAAAAACAATTATCTGGTGATTTTGCGATGGAATGGCGAGAAATGGAAGGACGTTTGGCTTTCGTCTGGCGAAGAAAACAAAAAATTAATAACAGTGGAAATCATTTGGAGGGTTGCATTTCCCTGTCTAATGTATATTATGGAAAATCAATAAACTGTTGGTATAAAAATTCCAAATTAATTTTGAATCGTGAATATAAATTTACTTCCTGTAAATTAATTCCTATGCGTATTTTAGATCTTGATGACTGAGCAATGCGGTTTCTCTCTGAAATTTGAATATGCAGAGCAAATTTACTTAAATTATTTTGTGCTTTCTCTTTGGAAATGAAATAAAGTTTTTATATAATTTGTATTTTTCATTTAATTTTAATTTAGTAGAGGTAATTTAATATTCCTTTTCACAAATCCAGAACCTGTTTTTCGATTGCACATAATACGAAAATATAAACTGCATAAAAACTAACATAAAAGCACATTCGTTTAATTATATGACTATTTAACTGAAATGCTTTTGAAAAATATATTTTTCATTTAAAAAGTAAAAGCTTAATGGAAAATAAAAATCTCTCTTAAAGCAGCTTTTAAAATTATACAAGCTCATTAAAACCAGATAAAAATTAATTTAAAATCTAACAAATCAAACGATACTTTATATTTCCATGGGATGAAATCTAATTAAATATGAAAGGCCATACCAATATCAAGATCTGAATGTAGTATGGATTGAAAAGTATTAAATCAAACTTGAGTAATTTATGAATTAAATAAAAGTTGGACATCATTTTAAATATTTACTTAAGAAAATCAAAGTTTGTATTGAGCCAACACTGTACTGAATGTCATTTGAAAGCGGATATGGAAGATTCACGCATTATATACATTTTATATAAATTTGGGTTTATTTTAGTAATTCTTAATTTTGATTTTAAATTAAGATCATACAAAGCATTATCACACATCGAGTTATTAAAATCATTCCAGAGATATTAAGTTAGATAAAAATTTATAAAGTTTACACAAAGTTTAAAATCCTGTTTTTTATTCCGTTTAATTCTTTAAAGAAAATTTTCTTTGACGCTTGATAATTTTATACATAAAATCTTGTATACATTTTTATTCTTGTTAAATGTTTTTATGTACCTACATTTAAATTTAATGACTAGGCATTTTTCTACTGTTATCATTGCAATAAATGTTAATTTACTTCCTCTAGGTTCTCCTAGAGCTTATTTCAAAATTAGGTTCATAATAATTTATTATCTTTTTCGATAATAACAATTTCTTTTTCCCCCTCTTTAAACGGTAATTTATTTGAAAATGAACAGCATACAGCTTAATGTGGACTACTATCCATCGTAACACAAACATTCAAACCATGAGGATCCAATTCACAAACCTTTAAACAGAAAACCCAAGTATTAAAACTGTGATTTCCAGCTCATTCATGCTTTTGGAGCCTTCGTATTAAAATTTTAAATTATGAAGAACATAATACATTTTATAATAAAATAATTAACAATTATAAATAATATATATTAAATTATCATCAGGAGCAAATCATATCTTTATGTCATTCTCCTTGATAACAAATTTTGTAAAATAGAATGCCCTAATTTAATTATTGCATGATTTGCAGCAAAAAAAACTGCACACATATTTTATATATATATATATATATATATAGATAGATAGATAGATCCGCTAAAATCCTTTCTGAACTAAGGATATTTCAAAATGTTTTGATACTTTTAATACAAACATGTCGGAATTTCTTTTTTAAATAATACTATTTGCAATGTTGAAATAATAATTTAGGATCTAGATCCTTTACGAATACTTAAATTTTGTATGTACATAAATAAAATTATTTAAATTTCAAAAAACATTCTCAAATCCTTCTGTATTTCAAAGAGTATGATACATAATAAAGTAGTTAAAAATGTTCTGAATCACTTGAATTTATATTGCTTACTATATTATTCTCAAAAAAAAATATTTTTCATTTTTTAGAAAAATACTATTTTGAAAACAATGGGAGCCATTCACTTATTAATATCCCTAATAATGGCGTCCCTGGCAGAGGCGTATATTAAAAAGTTAAAATATATCATTCATCTCGTGTTATTATAATTATGTTTTGAGAAGGCTGGGCACCGTGAACCCAATTATCTTACAGTGGCAAGTATTGCAGCAGTTGCTGAATGTGTAAATCTTTTATGATCTTTGTTTCAGTTTTTATTATATCAATCGAAATAAAAATTATCAAATAAACCAACATTATTATATGTTTTAGAATTCCTTTTATTTAAATTATAAATGAATTTTAAAAATCCCCTGCACGTGACTAAAATTCTATAAGTTTTTCATTCAAATTTTTTGATAATGAATATATAGGGAAAATTAACATTCACGCAATTGAAACACTTTCAGTCGTACTGATTCACAAAAAGAATTGGGCCATTTCGCAAGCGTGTTGCAACCAAAATACGAAGTGCGACTTCATTTACAAATCTATTTAACTAATGATGTTTCTTCCTCTAAAGTAAAAAAAAATTTTTTTTTCATCTTCTGGGCAGCCAACTTGCTAGACATTTGCATTAGTAATGTCTTATAACCGAATGTTGCTCTCGTAGAGTAACAAGTATCCTTTCTTTGCACGAGAAGAAATAATTAGAAATGATCAAGTGAACGATTTTAAATATCGCACCACATTCTAAAACCAATTCAATTAAAAATCAAATCATGAGATGCTGTTACAAAATATTAAAAAAATATTTGATTTGATAATACATAACAGCAATAAGTTAGATTTTTTTCTGAACGTTAACACAGCAGTGTGTGTGATCATCGCATTATATATTTTTGAATTTATTAGTAGGAGCTTGATAAAACTGCGTATTAGTTAATATATGTGAGCTTGAATGGCTCTCTATTTTTCTGTTCATTTTCTCTTGAATTCGAATAACTTATCCATGGATATTTGTAATCATTTAGACTCTACTTCAATTAAAGTTCTCGTTTAATTAGAACTCGTTCTCAAAAAGTGACCATATAAACTATAAAACATGGAGCAGATATTGGAAAAACCAATCGTGGAATATGTGTTCTTTCTTTTACATATCTGAGCAACATATGTATTCATCTCTAAAAAAGCCTTTTAGGCAATATTAGGTTTTATGCTTCACGGTACCAAATTCAATATCCACTTAATAACGGCTGACTGACTTCCATTCAACAGATCATGAGAATACCGATTCTTGATGTGCCCAAATATTCCTGACATTGAAATACTAAATCTAGTTTAAAAAATATAATTTGGGTTTTCTTAAGAAAATTACTAAAGCGTCTTGTTTAGTTATTTTAGACCATATTAAATATATAATAATTGTAAATACAACAGTTAGCATTAAATATATTATATTAATGCTGAATATTAACAGAATAAGTATTTGAGGGATTATCAAAATTATAGTGTTTGTTAAAATTTAATCAAGTAATTTAAATTTCTAATGAATATTTTATTAATATTAAATTTAGATCTCATTTACATATTCCAAAATAATATACCAACCATTCTTTAACTTATGAAAACATCTCGCTTGATATATACGTACATATATAAATTTCACAAGTTTATCTATGTAACTTACGAAATTCATCATAAATTATATTTTAAAGAATACGCTCGTGTTTGATTTGAACAAAGGCAATTTTCTAACACTGAAATCACTTGGAAATCCACTAATCTGTAACCAACTAATTTAACAACCACTTCAGAAGGTTAAACAATCGTGCAGTAACATAATAACAGGTAGATAATTTGTTCAACCTTCCAAAATGATTATAAATATAGTAAAATGTTTCTCCGAGTATAAAAATAACTTTTGAGAAAACTTATTATTAAGATCTTATACACGATCTTTTTACAGCCGGTACTATAAGTTTCGTATAGCAATTATCCGATTTTCTTAAATACGCCTCACCCATTATTTAAGGAGATATAGTTTCGAAATTCATTTTTATTATTAAAAGAAAGAAAATAGAATACACCCAGTAACTATTCAAATGTCCGTCACCCAAGACAAATGCTTTAATGGCAAGATGATTTTTCACTTTGAAAATAAGAATCACTAATATATTTCCATATAAGAATGCTTATTTTCCTTTGTAGTGTAATAGCATAAGGAAAAGTAAAAAAAAAAAACTGATCATTTTACCATAAAGAATATTCTCGTTTGATCAAAGCTTCATTCGATAGCCAAAAACTAAATCAAAGACAAATGCTTTTGAAACTAATAATCAATATACAATCTATGACCACAAACAGACAATGAAATTTCCAATGCTATTATATTACATTTGTATTGTTCATTGAGGGTACATACAATAGTCTATTTCATAAACGAGTATAGAATGCTAATGAAGTATGAAAAATATTGACCATGTTATATTAAATTTATATTAATGATTTAATTCGTAAAATATTTTCAATATACGTTATTTAGGTATAACAATGCTAGATACTGAATTAGTATTTTTTAATTTTTGAGCAAAATTTACAGTTCTGTGTTTCAGCAAGACAAATTTTAATAAAAGAAGATTTAATAAATTAAAATTATATTTTTAAAAATTTATAAATACGTACTGATTTTAATTTTAAAAATTAAAAATAAAAAAGAATATTTTTATGTGTAGACAAAACAAGTTTATTTATATTTCACAGGATGTAAAAAAAATGAAGCTGCAATATTTATTTTGTCCCAATGGCATCATTCTGAATGTAAAAATGCCGCAGTTATTCAATTTTGTAATACTTTCTCAAGCTTTGGAAAAAAATGTGACAGAAATGCCAGAGGTTGCAGCGAAGTGTTTCACATGTTCGGACAGAGTAATCGCTTCCTTGCAACATCACCTGACAAACAAGTATTTGATTCATTTCATACGTTTTGACGGGAAATTCCGCGCGAAGAAAGTTCAAGGTGAGGAAAAAATGCTTGACATTTTCGCTATCTTACTGTTGCTCTTGATTTTGAAATTCTAAGATCAATTTTGGACAATAGTCGGGAAATTCTAGATTTACAGCTCTGAAGGGTTAAACTAGAAGTCTTTGTAAAGTATAAAGAAAAAACAAGTCCTTTTCGAATCCTAAGAATTCTAGCCCTTGGAAAATAAAGGTTTACAAATGTAAATACTATTGAAGAATAAATGTTATGTTTTATGACTAATGCAAAACTAGACAATGGAATAACAATTTCTCCCTGAACTAGTTATTAGATAACATCGTTAACTAGTTATTTAATATTTTTAATGAATTTTTCAGAGAAAATATGGAACAGGCAATAAGGATCTATTTAAATATATATTACTTTAAGAAATGTTGCGATAACAACAAAATATCAGCTGTTAAGAAAACGTTATTTCATAAACAAAATGTAATATACTTTATATCGTAACTAAATAAGTAAACTAAATAAAAAGTTACTTTCCTTTTTAAAATTGTTTTCTTTGAAAATTAATTGCAAATGTTACTTAAAATGTATACTCTTTTAATTGAACTTAGCAATTTATAACTTCTATTAAGCCTATTTAAATAATTTAACGCAGCGTAACGGAGTGCTTCATAATTAGATAGTACAGAAGATTCTTAAAATACTTATTAAATTGATCTCTGAATATTTAACTTTCCTGAGAACTTTTTGTGGAAGTGAGCTGTCTATATACTTAAAGAATAGCTCTTACAAATTTTAACTAGTTATTTCAACAGATATGCATAAAGATAAAACGTAGGAATATTGGCATCAAAAATATTAATAAGCATATGAACTATATGATTTCTATTGGTATGTGGAAACAACAAATTCTTTTGGAAAGTATAATAAAAACATTTTGAATATTAAAGGCCAATGTTTGAGGTTTCACCAGTTCGTCACTTAAGGGAAATTTTACTGCCCAGAAAGAAGAATTTTATTTTAAATACAATAAGCCAAAATCGTTTTTCTTCTACTGATAAAATATGTAAGTGACATAGCAATTAGAGTTATTAGATAATGAAATGGAGATAAACGACAATATTTAAGAGAAAAATATAAGTAAAACAATTAATCCTTGGAGATTGAAAATTAAACAAAGTTTCCTTGGAGGTATCGTATTTTAGACCCACATTTTTATTTAGGGTATCGAAACAATTTTTAATTCCTGATAGAATCCAGAAAAACCCAAGGGGTTTAATTTTTTTAGTAGACATCACAGTTAATACTTTAAAAAATATAAATGATGTATACATAAACAACAAACACCATTATTTTTGTATTAAATGTACTTAAATATTACAATAAGTAAAGAAAAGATGCTATGATGTGAAAAAATTTATCCAAAAACAAGTAATTATATTTTCATCATTTATTTTTAATGAAAAGTAAATTTTGTATTTTTGATACTTATGTTTAAAATATTATCTTTTTATTTTCATAAAATTATCTAAACTATTTATAAGAAATTGAATTAAAAGAAAAATAAAAGTGAAATTTACAGTAAGAAAAAAAATGAGCATATGTGGTTAATATTATGTTACAGATGTTTAAATACTTTGAATGGCAACAAAATTACAAATAAAAGATTACATTATCAACTGAATGTCCAATCAGCACGACTTGATTAAATAAGGTGCATTCTATTTAATTAACTTTTTTCGTAACCGAGTTGTTAGAGCGTTAAATAAGCAACTACCGAGTTTGTTGACTGAAAGTTCAAACTTATGAAAATGATGAAATGGAGAGTAGTAAGAGTCTTTGCTGAAAATTAAAAATCCTAATTTAGATAGCCTAGATTAGAGTTAAATTCACTTTCCATAATTCGAAGCTCATTAAATTGCGTTAATTAGTTATAGAGATCTTAAAATGAAGAGTTTGACAAGCTAAAAAAACCGATCCGTGATTATATATGTTTGCACAATGAATTAAAGAAAATGAACATTTACTATTATTTATTGAACCACAAATTTCTAAATTCATTATTTTAAGTAATCTTTTTCGTCTGAGTGTATAACTCCAGTAAAGAAACCATGCACATACTTACGTTGCAAGACTTCTTAAATTTTTTTACACTAGTAGGGAAAAAGCTAGTATAATGATTTGCAATCAATCAAACATGGTATTGCGTTGCAAATATTATTTTTAAAAAAATTTATTCTTTGAAATTCACAAAAACTTTAAGCAATTTAAAATTTTGGAAGTAAATAAATTTGTGGTAAAATACTTTCTGCAAATTAAACCATGTTCGTTGCTGTCTATATGAAAAGCTAATGTTTGACTGTTTTTTAATCATGATTTTAAATTGAGCAAACTATTGAATAGAAACTTGATTTTAAAAAAATGTTATATTTTTGTCTTTTATTTAATTTGAAGTTAAAAGTTTCCTAAGTTTTCTATTGTAAATCTTGAATACAGAAACTTATTTTTTAGTTTCTTTTCCACTACCATTATATTAATATTCCTATTAAGCTTGTTTTTAAAACATTCATTACGTAAGCTAATCACTCAACTCATCATAAAACCTTGAAAAATTTTATTCGTAGAAATAAAATACATTAAATCAGAATTCTAAACATAAAAATCAGTTCTAAATTTTTTACGCTATTGGTTATATTAGTAATGAAATAAATATATTTAAAAGGGAGATTTAAAATTCATGAATAATTTTTGAAAAAAAAATCCATAAATACCTTGTAATTGATAGAATCAGACAAAAATTAAAATTTAAAAATTTTAAATTTTTAGGTGTTTATATTTCCATTTTTGTAATTATTTTATATAATACGTAAATTTAATTTATTATTGCTAATTGATTTCTAAAAGATTTCGTAAAATTTATCTAAAAAATGAGAACTAATGCAAAGTTTCTGTATTTCTATTTTATAATTATTTTATAAATCAAAAGAATAACTATATTATTATGGATAAATTTCAGTTTAATTGGAAATACGACAAATTATTTTCAAATCGCTAAATTTTCCTTAAAAGAAATATAATAAATTTTGAAAGAAAAAAAGAAAACATTGCAAAATTTGTGCGAGCTTCCGAAAACATCTGAAACGCGTTAGTTAAAATAAGGGAATATATATTTCAATATCTTGGTTTTCTTTATTTTATGATTTTTTGAAGGCTTGATTATGTCTGCATTTATAGTTAAAATAAATTTTGAGACCTTCAAAGGCATTGCAGACAACTCTCATGTTTTTTGCTCTACTTTTGCACAAAAGGGTTAATTTAAACGTGAATTACCTTAGAAGGAATCAGTATAATCACACCAGTTGAGAATCATACGAATTGTTTAACCAAAGGCCAGAGCACCAACTTTATACAACAAATCCACATATTTGTTTTTGGAAAGTGATCTCCATTGAAAATAATGTTTCACACAAGAAATTCTTTGAAACTAATAAATGTTTTTTTTATAATGAACAGTATTTGTATTGAAAGCAGCATTTGTTACACCATCATCATTATAGTGATAAAATCATTTTAAGTATTATATCATTATAACATGTAAAAAAAAAATAAAAACTAAGATAGTTCAATTAAACTATAATTATTATTATAATTAAGAATTTTAATTCGTAATTAATAATAGAATAGTTTCATTTAAGAAATATTGCAAAAAATTAGGAAATACCTTCAATGTTCCTAGTTTGTATCTTATCTTTTAACTGCTTCACTGATTATGGCGTGTTTTTTCAAATTCAAATGCATTTCAATAATAATTTTTCCGAAATACCTCAGTTGTAGCAGAAATTACCACAATATTTAACATTTTTTGGTCATCCCAAAGTTACACACAAAATGAAATATTTTGCAATTTAAAAATTGACTTCATGTTTCGTATCTTTTAAAAAACATTTCGATGACTAATATTATTACAATAATTGTTATTTAATAGGAACTATAATAATTTCTTGCAATTTTGTTTTAAGAGCAACGATTAAACATAAAAATGTGTAAGACACATTTTGCGATTATTTAGTGAGTTATTAAAATTTAATAATTTTATTTATTGAAAAAAGCAAAACGATTACCGAAAAAATTTTACAATTTTATTTGATTTCCTAAAATCTCTTTACATATAGCTTGTGTTTTGCTACAACAATGTAAAACTACTAAATATTTAACATAATTATGAATATATAGTTTCAACTGTTTCCTTAAAGTTCTTTTTCTTCTCTAAATCAAAATGTTTAAAATTTTTACTTTTTAAATTTTTTTTTTAATTTTTACTTTTAGCACATAAAATATTTACTTTTTAACGATTTTCCAACTTTATAAAGATAAACATTATCGACATAAGTGTTTGATTTTAATAGATTAAATATTTCAAAAAAAGTATTCTTTCTTATTAATTTTTATTATAGTTTATTGCATTGATCGTATATAAAAATATAAGTATTTTATACAAACATAGAGCTACATAGTATAAATAATTTAATTTTATAATTAACATTATATTATGCAGTTAGATAACTCCTCATTCATAAAAAATGCACTGAAAAATTAATATACGTACATTAAATTTGTTTTTGCTACTTTTTTTGGGAATATTGTTTGAATTTTTATTATGCTACAGAAAATTTTTTTGTTATTAAATTTTTTAATTGCAAATAATTGAATTAAATTTAGTTACAATTTCTTAATTTCATCTATTGAGTTGTTTATTTCTTAATAAAATTAAAAGAATGAAATTATTTTTTGAAATGATGAAAAATTTAAACAGATTTGCTCCTCGTATAATAAACTCAAAAATTATGATAAAATGGTATTTCTATGTAAAAAGGAGTGAAAATGTAGCATCCAATAAAAAAATCTTTTTAAAAAAAGTGTAAAATTGTCTTCAAAACAATTCCTTTTTAAAATGATAGCTGTATGGCAAACAGATATTTTTGCGCACTGCATTAAACTGAGATGTAAATTATCAGTATATTTATTTTAAATTACTACAAATAACCAGACTAGGGATGTGATTCAAACTCAAGAACTATTGAACTGAAAACCAGAAAAAGAACCGTTGTCTGCCAAAAATGTTTGGAAACCATCCACATAATATCCAGAATTCGCTTAATATCAAAAAAGAACTAACTACTATACAATATCCCGAAGAAATTTCATTAAACTTCTAAAACTCATCCTCAATACCCTAATGAAATTTTATTTTCGGATCAAATTTAATAAAACCATTTTTGTATAAAAGTACTAAAAAATATACAAGAGGTTATAGCCTAAAGCAGACTTATTTCGTTCACTTAATTTTCAGGAAGTTAAAAACTCAGTAATATTAAAATCATAAAACAAATAAATCTATGATTCAGTGTAAAATATTTTTAAGAAATCATACAGTATTTTAGAGTTCTTGTAATACAATTTTTATAAGTGCTTGAATACAAACTACTTGATTAATATTTCAATATCCAGTCTAACAAAAGCTATTTTGATGTAACTATACTTGTCAGGAACTCTAATTTACATCAACAATCAAAGTGGAAGATTGATAAGGATGAAAAAATTACAAGATATAATACTATTGTAAAAAGAAATAACCCAACAAAACCCCAATAAGTTAATCTCAAACCTTAAAAAAACATGGTTAAAGTGTTAAAACTCTCAGTGCAAGAAAAATTATATATAATTAAATCATATTTAAACAATTTGGCCTTTTTGATATATATAAAAAATATAAGAAACTTAAGTTCTTAATAAAAGGAACACAAAAAAAATTAGAAATAGATCGAACATCATAATGGTCGGTAATCCATTGATATGTTTGATAAATTAATCATTTTTTAACAATAAGCATTCAGTGAACCTTTATATTAGTAACGTGTCTTTTCGGATGCTTCCTCCATCGCCTCTGTCTTGTCAATCAACCAATAGCCTTACATTGATAAAAGCTTCATAATGAATATATCATTTAAAAATTTTTCATTATCCTAATGATTTTAATTTAAAGTTTTTAGTTGATAATCAAATGACAAGCATTGTAACAATGTTCTCGTTATCTGTTATATTATAATATAACATTAATGAAGCGTAAGTTGACGTAACAATGAAGGTGATAAAAATTAAATATTCTCTTTCCTTAAATGCATATTGTTAAAGTAAATCCTTTTTTAAAAAAGAAAAGCGTCTTCGGTATTTATTTGATTTATTTGTTGACACATCCAACATAATTAATAATTTTATTTAAAATAGTTTTTGTTTAAATACACTATTCATCATAAATTAAGGAAAAATCCCAAAAATGACGATAATGCAAAAAGTTATGCTTGGAATTTAAGGAAATTTATACACATTATATAATATATAGGAAGATACAGAAAAACAAAAAGAAATCATCAGATAATTATGGTGTTATAAAAATAAGCACACTTTTATAACGAACAAATTAATGGTATAATTTTAGTGTAGAAAAAGTACCTTTGATATAGGGTATGATTCCCCCAAGAAGCAATGCAGCAATGTGTGATGCTCTCAATTATGCGGTCTATTAATTGTGTAGACAGTATGAGCCATTGCTCTTCCAAAGCAATTGAAAGCTGATTAGGGTCTTAGGACAGGGAATGAAAGCAGCTACAAGGCGATTTAGAGCATCCCAAACATGTTTAACTGGGTAAAGGTCCTGTGATCGAGCTGACCACAGCATGCACTCACTTCTATTCTGCTGATAACCTTACACGACGTGAGCCCTGTGTGACCTTGCATAATCATCCTATGTGTTCATCAATGAAATCATCAAATCACCTATGTAACCATCAAAGAACAAAAAAAACAACTATTCCAGTGACATAAAAGTGCAAATAAGCACCTAGAAAACCATCTCTATAGGGATGAGCATTAATAAATCCACAAGAAAAGACATGATCTATGTGTTCACCTAAAATGATACATGCAGATTAGGCAGCGTTTGTTTCCGGTGGTATCTCTTCCTCGGATGTTTGATGGAGGAAGACGTGTTTAACGCTCTCTTCTAATGAAAATGCGCCTACTATCGCTTTCATGGCTAAACCTAAACTCATCCATAAAGAGAACAACCCTCCATTGATCATGTGTCCATAGGTTGACGTGCCCAATGCAAAAGTTCCCTCCTATGGTGTGACGTGAGTGGGACTCAAATTTCTTTTACACAAGGTTGATGTCGATATCAACCTTAATTAGCTTTCAGTGAGAGGTTCAGCCGGAATTGTGACTCTGTTCATTCATGAGCATAATAATAAATATCGGCACTCATAGTAGCACGTGGCTGTCCTTGGCTAAACTTCCTGGACTTCATGGTTAGAAATTATTGCCAAAGTCAATCACAAATGGGCTCACATTCAGCCATCTAGCCACTTTTAACTTTGTCCTGCTTCTATTTTCCCTATAGCTAGTCATCGAAATTGTTCGGGCAAATGATACCTGGAAGCCATTGTTACAATTTCGCTTTACAGAATTCATGATCTTACACGAAGGTGACAGTTGCCGCCTTGCTGTGAGACAGCCACTTTTATGCTCCTTGCAAATGACGTGTATTTCGAAAGCAGTGCCAATATTTTGCCCAATGTCATATTGTTCAACACTTTTTACTTACCAACATATTTAAATTTCATTGAGATTGGCTAATGTTTGGGAGAGTTATAACATTTTTTGTGATTTTCCTTAATTTTTGGTATATAACTATTATAAGTGCAAGTGTTCGGTCAGACAATTTTCTCCTATTTATATTATCCATTTCAAGCTAAATATTAATTTTTTTAAAAATGGTTTAATTTTTTTTATTAATTGGAATTCAATATATTTATAGCGACTTACGTATTAGCGTCCCAACACCTTTTCAAATACAACTAATTTCAAAGAAATTTTCCTATAATTAAAAGAATCCCTTTTCTAATCATAAGTACAATTCTCGTAATTAGAAAAAATTTTTAAAATATAAGCTAGGCGCTAATTTTGTTTATGTTCTGATGCAAAATTGGCAGTGGTGACACTAATATCAAGGTAAGTACCTATTTATACTTAAAAATGACCTAATAATTAAAAAGTATGTAAGCGCTTGTCATGACGTAAGGGTAGAACAAAAAGAAAAGTCATAGGTATCAGTTATTGTAAAATAATATGAAATGGATGTTACATTTATTTTCTACATGCGATTGTAGGAGTGGGTAATTGAGAATAGATTCTTTATTGCTCTGCAATTACTTTTTGTATAAGCTAGTTTATTTGAATAGTACCTCTAATTCAAAGCGGATTCCGAACCTTTACAAACATCCAAGCACAACGTTATAGGAAACTAACTCACGAACTATGATGAGTGCATGCGTGCTTCCAGTTCCCCTCTTTTGTTACACGTAAATAAGACTTTCTGTTGTTAAAGTGTTTTCTTCAAAGTTATTCCATAGCGGAAATAGAAAAGAATAATCTTCTATTATCAGTTTATCTATTTCGGGGTGTTAAAAATATAAGAATCAGATCATTGACTAGAAACAGGGGCATAGATTGGTAATTCAGAGATTCAATCTCAACAATAAAATAATGGGTTACTTTTCGCACAATAGGAACTGTCCAGGATCAGTTTCTCAAAGTAATATAGAAGCGAACCATTTGAAACATCTATGTCCAGTTTGGGAATTGTACGAATAAACTGTTAAACTGAAAACAGAAAATATATATTGTGTATTTGCTTATACACCAATGGGTCATATGCTATAAATTTTCCATGTTTCCTTCTTAGTGAAACGTGAGAAGCACTCGCTACTTATAAAAAAGTATCTCTGTGGAAGACAACACAATACAGTTGCTCCAAAAATTTACAGCAACATTTTAGTTACTAAGGTAACTATTAAAAATATACAAAATAATTTTTTAAAAAAAAGATAAATACCTGAAATATGAATGCACAAAAATTCTCAATTAATCCATTTAAAAAACATTAGATTATATTTATATATTGTTCAGCAACATAGAGTAATAATTATAAATTAATCATCACCTCATTCATAATATTATGAGTATTTTATGATTATCAAAGAAACGCATAAAAATTCAAACAGAATAATACCATACAAACAGACTATAAGAAAATTCAACACCTACATTAACTTTTTTAATCTTCAACCTACTAAATTGTATTTATAAAGAAATTTTAATCCCAAATCAGTTTTTAATGTAATTTGCAATTTGAAATAATAATTTTGAAAATTAAGTAAAAGAAATTACTTTACAGGCCTTAAAAATTTCGAAGTATTGCGTACTTAATGGCAGTTTATAATTCTATTACATAATAGTCAGGTACATAATCATTATATTTCATATTAAAAATTTAACATTATTTAAAACTATGTTTGCTTTTCGATGATATATATATATATATATATATATATATATATATATATATATATATATTTTTTTTTACACAAAATGGTTGATTCATCGAGGTCTTATAATTTCAGGTAGACTTCTAGTAATTACAAACAACCAAGCCCATTAATTTACGAATTGCTTGAAACCCAACCAATTAATTTACGAATTGCTAAACTGAAAACCGAGTTATAAATTAACTATTTAACAACTAGTTTGACAGTTCTTAATTATAATTTTGCTATTAACTGTTATTAATAATACACAAATACATATTATAATTTAGTAATATTTATTAAAATTTATGAGAAAAAAAAACATAACTAATTTTCAAAATTCGTGTAGCCATTAAAAGGCACATTGCAAAATGAAGCTAAGTTTTCATTCTCAAAATTCATACATTTGCAGTAATTTCAAGGGAATTATCAATTTAAAAGTTAAACTCATAAAACAATATTATGTATAAATGAGCAAACTACTATAAAACAAAAAATTAAACTCTTATTTTTTCTACATTTATTACGTATTAATAAATGCATTGTAATGAAATGGTTATATAAACATGAAATTAAACTTATTGACTGTGCTTTATTATGCATTATAGTTCTTTAAAAAAAATTTATATAGAGTTTTCAAAAGATTACTTTAACAATTTTTGAAAAATCACTTTAAATTTTTAATTAAACCACGATTGAATATTTTCAGACTATATTTTTCTTACATTTTTATACATTAAAATAGCAGCTTTCTATTTATCTTTATATAAACTGTATTAATTTCAAATTATTTCAATCTTATCATTTATTTTCTCTTTACATAATTCTTTCGTTTATCCATAGAAAAATATGGATGTTTTGAAAACTGGCAACCAATATTTTTTTCACTTTTCTTTCATTTATTTCATCAGTAGGAAGACACCTGACATTTACAGCAAAACCTAACTTTTATAACTCTTTCCTTTTATATATCTTTCCCAAATACGCTATATAAAAGCTCTGATTTAGTCTAATCAATGAAAGAGGGCTGCTTTGTTGAATAATTTCTCTCCTCTCATTTTATAAGAGTTTTATTTGCGTTGTATCAAATATCACTGCGATATAGTTAACGAAATCTCTTAGTTATATATTTTTTTTCTTTTTAGAAATCAGTTTAAATTAAAGAATAATTTTCTTTCTGAATACTGCATTTTTTAGTTTTAATCTAGTAAAGACATCGCCTAAAGAATTTTTTTTTTCTTTAAAAGAAAAGATTGATATTTTATCAAAAGAACAAATCGAACAGAAAATGCTGTTTTAACTGAAAAGAGAATTCATTAACGCAGCTTTTTCGAAAAGTATATAATTGATGTTTATCTATATTTAAATTAAATATTAATGCTTATCTCTTAAGCTGTAGAAAATGTGGGGGAAAAAATCAAGTTTCTTACTATACAAGTCTTTGATTCAATTATTCATTTCATTAAGTTAATGTTCATTTAAGATGACAGTTTTTATTATTTTTAAGAATTATCATAACAGATGTAACACAGAATTATACTATTTAATGAAAAAATTAGTTATTCAAACGAGTTAAAATTTGATTATGATTTATTGTGTGCAATATTTTAAATATTTAAAAAAGAATATGTATATTTTTTGGAATAAAAATGTAGGGAAAAATTTGAAAAACTAATTTCAAAATTACAAATAAATTTACTGAAATTTAAAATAAGACAAGTAAATTTGCAAGCAAGAAAATATTAATACTTTTAAATAAATAAATTCTAACTTTTTTACAATTACTACAAAGTTTAACTTTTTCAATTATTTTTGTGTCCATTTTATGCATAAACTTTACCAAAATTTTGATTTCAATATTAAAATACAAGCACAGAAATATGATCCTTAAGTTTTGTTAATTAAACATTGTTCTTGTGAAGAATGAGCAATTTTATTGAACATTCCTTAAACATCAATAATTTCTAGAGACGCGATTTGTTATTTAAATAAACCACAAAACCATAGTTTTTTTACTATAGTATATTAAAGGAATTATTTATGTTTACCATTGTCCATTATTCGTTAAATCCATTATTCGTTAAAAACCATTATCGTTCTATTCGTACAATTGACATCGATTTCATGCTTTTTTAAATTCTGACATTGCCAAATGCGTATGATCACTTTCATAAGACAATACACAAAAGGCTGAAAGGATGTTGAAAAACTCATCCTTTTTATAGAAGGTGATTTGTCATGTTAGTAACTGTCAAATATAAAATGAGATATAACTATGACTAACCACATATACTTTATGAGTGAATTCACCTATGTATCAAAATTGAAATTAGGTTTAGTGATGCATGCTGAAAATAATAGGGCATAATCTTTGCCAATGACAAACTCTTCATGATTAATCTGAAGAACTTTGAGTAATTGAGAGCAGTTTCGTCTCCAAAGAAATTAGAACCACAAACTAATCATTTATTGTCTTATAGCAGCTTAATTCTATTTGTCATAAATTCCTTATTATTTCAAATAAATTGTAAATCATTAGACTTTTTATTACTTTAGCATCAACACAAAGAAATAAACATATCTCAGAAATGAAAGCTCTAATGTGCATATAGTTCGCTTCCAAAGTATCATTTCTACTCCAAATGCTAATCAATGATACATATGAAGCCAAAGTTAAATAATATTTCGTAAATATTGTAAATTGTATTTAAAAATTTAGTTGTATACTTCACAAATCTTTTATAATAGCACACAAAATTAAAAAAAAATATTTACTTCAAAATTTTAGATGCTAAATTTAAATGCTTTAAAAATCAAATACAGGAATATATTTTAGTAAGACAATTATTTCATCTAATTACAAACTTTGTTTAAGTTTTAAATTAATAAATAAGTAATTTTAGGGCAAATTTTGTGAAAATTACTTTAAAATTCTGCAAAAACTTACTAAAGATATCCGCAGAACTTCTTTGAGATGTTGTCTGGTCACTTGTGTGTAATATTTTGACATAATAAATTTCAATGCGTTTCGAAGAAAACATAAAACTAAAATTTTGATAGAAGCCAGAATTGATTCAAGAAATAGCTGCTTTTGACAGCCATTAATGCATATAGTATGTAACAGAGAATTTACTATTTACTCAATATATATACTCCAACCCCTTTTATATATATTGATATATCAAAATCCCTTGCTAAAAAAAGATAAATTATAGTGAAATCGTAATTACTTTTATTATTAACTTAATGAATTTTTGTTCAATATTATGAAAGATACATTAATAATAATTTTTATACTGGTAAATTATAAAATATGAAATAACACAATAGCAAATTAAATCAGGCGATGGGATATTCTCTAAGCGTTGAAATAAGAAAACAATTTAAGTCAGGAGTGAGTTAATTTAATAAGCAAAATAGTTTATTTTCTTTAATATTTTCATTATAACGAAATAAAACTTTTTCCACATAACTAGTCCATACACATTAAAAATTTAATCAAATATAACCAATCTAGAGTTTATTAAAATTTAAGAGTCTAGAGTGGTTATCAAAATTTATAACAGAAAAAAAATATCATTGTCAATTAAAACCATCAATAACTTCGTTCTTCCAGTTAAAATTTTCATAGGATTTCATTTCAAAAGATTTCACTTTCAAACGACTTTTCTAGTCACATGGGAAATCTGCTTTTCCCTCGGTGCAAATGATCACCAGAATATTCATTCATAAAAAAATGGCCATCTCTTCACCCAGCGAACAATGCGAGTCTCACCAGACAAACGGAGCGTCTTCTTTCTGATGAATGATGAATCCTCCTTTGAAAAATGTCTTGTGCTTTCCCTGCCGGAAATCATTGTTAGGAGTGAAGACCATTTGTTGTCTGCGAAGGTGTTTCACAGGAATGGAACCGGGTCATTTACACCATCTTCGTGGAAAAAAAAAAACAGAAAGGAATATAATGGTGACTTTATTAATTGCGAACACAAAATGGATGGATTTGCTGCTCAGGTTCCTAATTTGTTTAGTCACGATTAGTTAATTTTTAACAACGGCTTAACACCAGCGAATAGTTGACACACAACTCTTTTTGAAAAGAGATCAGTTGGGGTTAAAAATGTTTAACATTATTTCAAAAAATTTCTATTCGCAGTTATTTCAAGAAAGATAATAAAGCAAATATAAACGAATGTTATGAATATTAAACGAATATTATGTCATTTTAATAAATGAAAGGTAATATAAAATAGTTGGAGATTTGTAACTATTCACGAATTTAAATTCCTTTTCCATGCATAAGAAATACCTATTACTTTCATAATATAAACATTAATAATCAAATAAGTTAAATGTTGTAATATTGATAATAATAAAAAATACATTGAAAAGAGATTGGTATGCTGAATTCTACTATTTATAGATACTGACATTTGAAGCACGATGAATTAAGTTTTATAAAATTATCTAGTTTAAGGTATTCGTTGATGTAATTAATTGTACGATATAACATCCACTGATTCATCATGGGCCATTTCAAAATATAATTATCTTATGTACAATCTTATTATAATCTGATAATTTAGTAAACTTTGGCATATTAGGCACAATATATTTGTACACAGATACAAGTTTGCAAACTTGTGTCAATCAATCACAATTGTTTTTATGGCCAGGTTTACAGCATTGCAATAAAATATAGCAAGAATATAAAAAAATTCGAATTTTAATATGTATAATTGAAATATTTTTCATTTTAAGTAAGGGGGTCAAAAGTAAACTGCATTAAAATCTCAACTGCCTAGTCTAGGAACTGATTGAATATAAAGAAAATAAAACATCTTTGAGGATGATCAATCGTTTCTTATCTCTCAACTTCATCTGAAAGTTAGATCAACAAGCACTGGTAATGCAAGCTTCATTACAGCATGTCATAACCAATAGTGGCTGGGGCATCCTGATTGATGATCTATCATATAAGAAAATGTTTGATGTAGAACGCCCCCATGTATTTCCAAAATGCATCACTTTTTAAAAAACTAGACGCGATACGATCTAACAGGTTGTGAATCTCTTACCTGTCTCTGTTTCTATCATAGATCTGTTTCTTTCTTTTTAAAAAAAATATCCTAAATGCTCTTACGCGAAAGTTATTTCGAATCTAAAAACACTAAAAGCTTCTAAAAAGGAATTGGTGAAAAACATTTTTCTCTTTCTAAAAGGGACTTTTCAAAAATTATACTTTTATTCTAAAATTGAAATTTTTAACTCTTGATTCAAATGTTGCCAAGCTTTTTCATTGTAGCATACAATTTTTTGCATAAAAAGTCTAATTCTTTTGAAACTAAATTTAAAATTTCTTGAAAACTATTAAAAACAACCACAGCCGGAGTGTGAAAATCAATTTCTCAAATTATTAAAGTTAAATCACTAAGCAATCAGTGGCCATTTCATCGTCACTGTTGGAAATGTAGAGATTAATATCTGAGCATGTGCAGGTAAATTTCCCCCATTTTGAAAATGAGTGGGTTATTTAGCTTCAAATCAAATAAAAAGTTGAAAACTTTTATATTTTAAAAATTAAAATAACTTTTAGAATTGAGTTCGAAGAAAACTCAAGATTCGACCCACTTTATATTTTTATTATTATAACTAAAATATTTATTGAAATTTGATATTTTCACCAGTCTTTACTCAAATTTTGAAGTGGACGTAAAAATCTATTGACACTCCGAGAATATGAAATACGATATACAACCCAATTGTAGAAATACTTGAACTCACGTTTTTAAAATAAATGTGGAAAAATAAAGTATTTTGAATGAGGAAATCTTATTTTCAAATAGAAATTTTAAATGAGATAATAAAAGACAAACAATAAATCAAAAAGGAATAAAATAGTTTCTGTGTCACTAACCTCTTAATCACTTTTTATCGAAATTTGGTCATAAAAAAAATACTTTTGTACAGCCACAAAAATCTTGTGGATATACAAAAACTACGATCAAAAGAAAATTATACAATTTTCTTTTGATCGTAGTTCAAAAGAAAATTGAAATACTTCTAAAATTGAAAAACTTTCAAAATTTGTCAATACAAAAAGCACAACAGAATATTTCCCATTTAAAAATGGTTGAATGGAATCAAAGACTTAACAATTTGAATTGTCTACTTTCGGAAATGCAGAGTTTCCCTCCATTACAACAAATAAATAAAAGGTCCTTATCTTAAAAACATTCAACAAATGCTCGAATATCTTACTATGGTAGACTATTCGATAAGCTCAAACAAAGAAATTTTTTACTCTAAAGTTTCACAGCATGAAGAAAGCACAGCAATGAAAGTTAGTTAGCTAGTATAATTTTAAGCAAATGGTAATATTTTTAAAACTAAGAAAAATACTTCGAACACATTAATTTTAAAGATAGAATGCTGAAAGTGTTATTTAGTTCCTATTATGAAATTAATAGTTCCTATTATGAAATTAAAATAGTTCCAATTATGAAATTAAAATATATAATAGTTCCTATTATGAAATTAAAATATGTAATACATTCGATTCATCGAATGGCTGATAAAAAAAAAATTCTAAATTTCGTTCCATGCTTTGGTATTACTTCAAAATGATTTTGTTTTTGAATTTATGTATTTATATAGAATTTACAAGCCATTGTTTTTTTAAATGAGAGCAGAAACTACTAAAATTAATTAGGAATGTCATATTTTTAGCACGACTAAAATTATTTGATAAATTTTTTATGAATAATTTTTGTTGCTCTTTAGAAAGTAAATCTATTCCTGTACAAAAGGGGAATCGCTCAAGTTAAGGTCTTTAAGTATATTCTAAGTTGGATGACGATGCAACCACAAATTCCCATCCAAAATAGGTGTTGTTGGTCAATTAAACAGAGAGGTGGGAACGCGAATCTTTCCTTCCTTCCACAAAACTCTCATGAATTCATTCCCAAGCCAATTTAATGTAGTTGCAGATGTTTAATCAGCTTTCCTCTGCAATCATGACAAAATAATTCTTGGGTTTTACCAGCTGGGTGGAGCATTAAAAGCAGTGACCCCATAGCTCTTGGGAAAGGCTTGTTAATGATTTTGTTATACAAAGTGTAAATATATCTAAAATATCATATCAAAAATTCCTTCCATCAGAACTAACTCATCATTCGACCTTGCAGACTGACAACTAGCCTTCGATAAAATCCTTGCACAGTGGTTATGGTTTCATCATGTAGCTTTCATTTTCGGTTGCGTCCAGTTGGTGGAGATTTTTAATAGAAATGATTCATTCTAGAGAAATGAAGGTCATAGTAATTAATGATTTCATATTCAGGTAAAACCAATCACATCGATCATTTTAATAATTTATTTCATTTTATAGGAAATGGCACAATAACTTATATAACATGGGTGGGGATACGCAAATCAATGTGGATCACATACTAGTTTTTCCTCAATGTTACGGGCCTGATCGTAGTTACATAAGTATAAATTAATATGTATTTTATTTAGTTAGTATGATGGTTTACAGTCGATAAAAACTGAAAATATATTTTAGAATTTCTGCGGTTTGGGTTTGCTAGTCATTTTTTACATATATGGTTCGGACAAACTCAGAATTCCGCTGATAAAATGTATTAAAAATTTATCAATAGTAAAGACTGGAATTGTTTTACATGAAAATCAACTATAACGAACAAATATTCAAAACAATTCTGCATTTCAGCATAAGAAAATCACTCGCAAATTTTTCAGTTATTTAGTCTTCTTTCATTATTAGTATTTAATTTTATTATTAACTTTATTTGTTTTTTTTTTTTTTTGTGCCATAGAATTACAGAATAACAAAAAAGCCTTTATCATTGGCTTTATCAGAATTTTGGGGGGAAATATTTAAATATATAGAAACTATATTATTACTAAGCATTATTCTTAAATTTGTCCAAATTATTGATTTTAACTCTGAATCAAGAAATCTTTTTTTTATAAAAAATGATTTTACAGAAATGGTTATTTATACAAGCAAAATTTTTCACATTTGAGAGACTACATCTTCTCCTTCATTTTTCAAAGAAAAATAAAAGTCTCAAAAATATCTCAATGCTTACACAGCATTCAGAGAGGGAGAACCATAACAGTTTTTAAAATGTCAGACTTTTGCACATCCTAAAATATTTTTTACTCTTTCTAAGGAGGTTATTGAAGTGGATACCAAATCATTAGGTCTGGAAAGTAGAATTACAAGGTAGTTTTATTTGTTTCACACGGATTCCTAGCAATTTCAAACATTTCAGTCCTGAGGTAGGATTCAATCCAACGAACGTTGAACGGAAGACCAGGACGCTATTCATTCGGTTACAGCTCGTTTCTTTGTCGCTCAATAGACGTTTTTCGCACACGATAGCTAATAAGACCAGGACCTATACCTTAAAGTGGATTCCGAAATATCATAACCCAAGGTGGGATTACAACTTACGAACTGCTGAACCTAGGGCAAGAACGCTAACCATTCAGCTACCCGATAGGATTCTTCCTGTTCAGAAATTACAAATCAAATACAAGTCACTCAATTCATTTTATATCATTTTAGAAAACACTTCCTAAATTGTTTGCAAAATTGTGTTTACATGTTTAAAATAAATGCAATGTTCTTGTATAAGTTTTATGTATATATTCTCTCTGCCATAACATGCAAAAATTCTTTAAATTAATGGCTACACATTTTTAAAAGAATTCTCATTTCCTTTCCACTATTACATAGCAATCGAAAAATATTTCATAAATTTCTTCACTAATTCTTCATACCAACGATTTGGAATCCTTGGAAAATCCGTTTTTTCCTGCTTTCTATTGCATTATAAATCTATTTAATGCATAAGTCTAAGGTTCCTGCTTGTAACTTCCATTTATTTCCTAAAAAATTGAGTACATAATAAAATTATTTATTTGTGAGGGTTCTTAAGTCTTCTCATTTTTTCATGCATTCCATTATTTTTCATATAAAATAATTTGGTTTCGAAAGAACATTTTATCAAAGGCATGAAAAGTTCTACTTGTATATTAAAATCTAAAAACGCTTTTTCTCGTATTAATATCTTTGTGATAAGTTCTAAATCAACAGGAATCACCTGCCTAAATAAAGAAATTTAGAATGGCAATTTCTATAAAATCCTGGAACAATTATTTCCATAAATGAGTTACAATTGAAATTAAAACGAAATTAGAATTTTAAATTGAAACTTTACTGTAGATATCAGTAATTCAATAAGCAAAATTTACTAAACCTTTCCCATGTTATGTCAACCTGCATTCAATAATTAAATCGAGCAATTTAAGAGCTACAAATTGTTTACTAAAATCGAATAGAGTCACATAAGAAAGCCTTGAATTTAGAGAATTCTTTAAAAAGAAATAAAATAAGACATAATTTCAATGCTTTCAGAAAAAAATCCATTGTTTCACAATAATTTTTTTATTCAAGCGTGAATATTTTTTCTATTTTACAGAATTTTTTGGGAATATTTATTTTTAAAGAAACAATTTTCTCTCTTTAGCTTCAAGAACATATAATATTTAAAAAAGATCATTTGAAGGTACCCATATATACAAAAATGTAATGTATTATGTTTTTTTGGCATCGGAGAGAGAGAGATGGCTAGATGGCCTAAAAGTACATTAAATAAATGTTGCCAAAGTTGAAAAATGTAATCCTGGTATTTTTTTCTGTTAATCTTTGGCAATTAAAACATTTGTTATAATGTTAATGAATGCATCTTAACTCGTATTTCACCTTTGGCATCTATTTCTTTGAATTATTTACAAATATTCGTTTTTTCTTAATCGTATTCTATATACAATTTAGTATAGACTGAATCAAATCTGAGATACTAGCCTTCAGGTAAATCAAGCTATAGATAATTCAAAAAGTATTTAGTAATAGGTATTAAAGTGAGCTACATGAACTTCTGTGCAAAGTTATATATTTGGAAATTATTTCCACCAGCAAACAAAAAATGTATCCGATATCAAAGCAAGTAACTTAAAAGTACCATTTCCAACATTGCTTTGTAATTAATGTTATTTGAATAGAAAGTGACTTAGTTAAAACTAACATTTTGTTTCAGTATTTAATTTTACCCATGTTACATCTTTCCTATCCTTACCAAAATTGCAATTCATTTAATGTAGAGTGATCAACCATAAAGAAGTTTTCAATGAATTCTTTCAATTATTAAAAACTATGTCTAAAATAAGAAAACATTGAAAATGTATATTAGATCACATTTCTGTTGCATGGGCAAGAGATAATATATGAAATAATGCTACGAATATTGAAAAAAAAAAACTATTGACTACAAACATTTAAGAAGATTTGTTAAAAGTTCTTTTGGAAATATGTCTATGAAGCAAAAATAATCACTATTGCCAGTATCACACCGAATAAATATATTTATAGAGTTACCTTTTGGTTATGAGGTTTACTTCGATGAGCATCTACGATTTAAAGTACATTTCAAACCACTACAAATGTCACTACCCAAAATAACACGCTTATTTAATTAAAGATCAAAACACTGAATTTATAGTTTCCAATTTATTTTACAGTGGCAATTGGCAAAATATCAAAATCCTGTATTTAAAAATTACCTAACTAATATATATTTGAAATAATAGCACTCGCTTCTCAATTATGCTTTAAAATATGATTTCTTCTTTAAGTATAATAAAGTGCACCTCTAAGATACTAACATAACTCAATAAGAACGATTGACCTTTAAATGCTTTGTTCATCAAATGATTCAATAGAAAAAAGTTTGAAATTTGATCGATTGCTACTATCTGAGTTGTTTATTCTTTTTGTTCTTGAAACAGGGTGGTATAATCACAATAAAAACAGATATTTCCTTAAAGAATTGTCGTATTTTTTTTTTTTTTTTGCATTATATATAGAAAAATTAATTACATAATGACGAATACGACAGGAAGACTCATCAAGATCCGTATTAGGGGAAGGCGGCGTCGGCATTTCCTAAGTTCCTTCTGACACAAAAATGCAAATTGTAACGGCTCACGCCCTTATACAAATGAGGCATCCAAATAAAGCAAAGAGGTTCGATACACTTTGGTACGAAAACAAAGAAAGGGCTCATCTAATACTTTATTGCCAAAATTATAAACAAAGCATGATATAAAGGTTGCGTAGGTATTTGGGTCGAAAGTAGCCAGAATTGATTGTTTCAAATTATTAAAATTGGAAGATGCCCAAGCCTTTAAAAAAGTCATTTTTAGGCTACCTCTAAAAGATTTAAAACCTCATTATTTTAATATATATACCTTAAAATCTTACTTTTTACATCTGAATTATTTTTATATTAATAGGAAAAGCTTAGTGGCATTATACTAAAACACTTGAAAATAAATTCAAGATAATTAAGTGATTTTGGTTCTTGTGTATTGGTTCTTGTGTACTAGGTCGTCGTAATAAAATGTTAAAAGCAAAGAGACAAAATAGAAATGCTTAACATAACTTAATATTACTTTGAAATTTGAGCTATAACCATCATTCATTAATAAAGATTTATATCTAACATGAAAAAAATCAGATTTATGTAAATATGGCAAAATGCAAAATTTATGTCAAGTTGGGAGCAGATAGTTTGATTTTGGCAATAATTCTGATCTGAAAAGAGATTAAAAACTGTGGTGATAAACTCACCTTTGCCTTTTTTTATTGGCGAACAGGGGATATTGCAAAACTTATTAAATAATCTCTCAAATATAAAAAATATGAAAAGTATGTGCAGTTTTAGCCCTAAAATTCCATGATGTAATTCGTCTGACAAATAATCTTCCAATCAAAATTTTGAGTTTAAGTATATAATACCTAATCTCTCTATTTGGTAAAATAATCGCTCTCTATAAAACCGTAAAACCAAATAAAAAAACCTCCATCGTGCTAAGAATTATAAAGAAAGTGTTTTATTTAAGCTAATCATTTAAAATTGATTTAAAATTATTCCAACATAAATGTACAATCAATTTTCATTAAAATGAAGTTTTTAATTGATAATTTTAGCTAAGTTTAAAATTTATTATGGATTTCATTAGCATTTTTACAGTAAATTGATTTTCTATTATCCGGTTTTGATAATTAGTCAAATGTAAGATTATTTATTGTAATAGCTTATTTTTATTTAAGTAAAAATTGTGATTTCCCAATAAAAATTTGAAAATTTGTACTTGCATTAAATTTTTATAAGAAATTTTCAGTAATACTTCAGTAATATAATAAAATTAAATAATTCTTAATTGCATAAATTAATTATTAGAATAAGTTTAAATGTATAAAAACCAATCTCCAAAGCTCACATATTTTTCATTAAATAAAGTAAGTTTCATAAAGAATAAAATTTTTAATTACATTTTATTCGTGCAAAAAAAAAAAATAAATAAATAAATGCAAGCAAAACTTCAATAAATTTTATAAAATTGTTTGTTGTGTGTTTCTAAAACTTCATTTTTGTATTCTTTTCATGTTTTGCAGAATTTTGAATTTGGTATTAAAATCGTTATTTTTTTTACATACAACATTCGACATCTTTCGCAGAATCCGTGAACATTTCATCATTCAAGATTAGATTCCTCAAAATTTAGAACACGACCCACCTCTCAACATTTACATCACACATACATATTTTTTAATCACAAAAACAACTCAACTCTATTCGAAAGCCGCTGTTATGAAAATAACAAGCAATTTTTATTCCAATCTTCCGTCGTTACGGCGAAATAACAAACCCATTACAATAAACAGAAATAAAAAGCAACAGAGCAACAAAGTGGCGCAATGATAATTGATTGTTTCAAAATATATAAAATATGTTGCTCTAGAGATTAGTTGAGTTATGGAGTCATTGGTTTGATGGATCGATTTAGCTCAAGCATGATTGTTGGGGATAGTTCGATGGGTGACTTAACGATCAGTTTTAGTGGAATAACTAATGCTTTTAAGCCAGTACAATCAAAGCCGCACGATCCCTACCTACAGTTGCATTTCATTTGCTAAATCAGGCTTTTTTAAAAAAAAAAATTAATCATAATATACTTAAAAAACAAAAATAGAACTAAATATATTCTATTATCCATTGTTTAAGGATGTTAATTAAACTTTTAATATAATTAACATTCTTTAACATAAGATAGTGGGATCGTAACACTTTAAAATTGTAAAATTGTTCAGAATTTAAAAAAATTAGTTGTTTTTTTATTTGAATTTTATTTCTAATACGTAAAATTGTAATCATCATAATAAAGTGTTCCATTCATGTTTGAAGATTTTAGAATTGGGAATTCTATTTAAGACAAATAGTCCCAAATTAAATTATTTTTCTCTTCAAAAAATGCTTTATCTATGTTTCATATTTGATTAATATTTTATTTAATGGGATAGTTTGCGTTGTTGCGAATGTTTGCTTCTCAATGGTTACTTTTTTGTGCAAGAGGCTTGGTTAGCTAATTGCTCAACACTGTCATCTTTAACATACTTATCAGACCGTGTCCTACAGTTTAAAGTAGATTCCGAAACACAATATGTATCCAAACCTAAGGTGGTTTAGTTTGTCACTCAGTGCTTCTTTTTTTTATGCACATGATGACTAATTAGACAGGATTTACAGCTTAAAGTGGATTCCAAACCTTACAAACATTACTGCCTAATGTGAAATTCAAAATCATGAACTGATGAACCATTTGCCTCCGTGCTAACAGTTTGGTGGTTCTGCCAAACTGAACGTGGGATTCGAATCTGCGAATGGCTCTATCTGTAGATATTCTGTAATTAACAGCCGTACGATAGCGCATTGGTCTTTGGTGCAGAAGTTAGAACGTTAACCATATAGCTATCAATTCCGAGCTTTGTACATAAAAATTGATTTAATCAACATGAAAGTGGAAAGGGAATTCCAAATAGTTATATAAATATACTCATACTGACTGAATAGAAAGTTAAATAATTGAATCGTTGAATAAAGGGGTGTTATCATTCCAGCTCGATGTGATGATGGTTGAAATTCTCTAAGATTATTATGCTGCATTCGTAGTTGTCATCTACCAACTTAAACTTCTTTTTGGTTCAGAACACATAAGCGTGAAATAAGAAATGATTTCAAATTTTTAGAGCAAATGACTTTAAGAGTTGTGAAATTGTCTAGAGCGAATAATTTTTTAAACATTAATTTTCAAAAGCAATAAATGCATAAGTAATTTTTCAATCATAAATAAAAAAAAAATGTGACACCATATTTACTTTATTTATTGAAAATCTAGCAAAATCTCTTAGTATATACATATATAACAAAAAAAAATTTTAAAAGGAAATTTTAATTTTTAATATTAGGACAGAGGTATTTTGGTTTTTGTTGTAAGCCGTCTTTTTTCTTATAAATTTAATCACAATTAAGCATCAACTCAGTGCCAATCAACTGGTTGAGACACAGATATATTAATTTTTAATTTTTAACACACGTAAAGAGGGAAAGCCAGATGTGTGTTTTAATATGAAGTCCCTATAATTGGAAAGCATCCATCAAGTCTTCTCTGAAGTCGTTTTTTCATCCAGTTTAAACTAGCTCTCTCGCTCGCTTGTCAACCTTCATTCACCGTAACTGTAATTAATATCCTCTCATTTTTCTATCGCCAAATTGAGGAGACTGAACAACCTATCGCCAATCAGGAAGGGACACAGAAATGAAATTACCGTTGGGCGACATGCAAGCTCGTTTGTAAAACAGATCGAATCCGTCCTTAATTTCAAGATTAAGGCAAGATTGATACCATACCTTGACAGAAGAGTAATTTGTAAAATCTCCAGATCTAATTAGTAACTTTAACTTGCTGTTGCCGAGAATAGAAATATCTCACAAAAAGGTTTTTTTTCTATTTTTATCAAACAGAAACATTTAATTAAGTGGAGTTCGTGATTTTACCTCAATTAGGAGAAAATTAAGTTATTTAATTATGCAATAATGAAATTTTTAATAGTACTTTTCAAAATTGAATAATATTTCATAATAATACTTAAAAGAATAACTTTTTCTTCAAAAAAATATTGGATTATTAATTTTAATTATACATTAAAAGTATAAAATTATTTCAAAATTTAAAAAACAAATATATAAATGTCTTGATTTATCATATTTTTGTACATTTTAAAAGAAATGAGATTTTTCAACCATTAAACAAAAATATTCAACATTTCACATTCTTGTTTTTCTCAACAATACTTGTATTCCATATTTAAAGTTTAATGAGTCAAATTTCACCAAAATGTAACTTAATGAAATAGAAATTTTAGTGCTTAAATTCAGAAGATTCTATGAACTCGAACAAGCACACTTAAAAAGAAATTTCGGAGAATGAACAAAAATCTCTTTGCTATTTAAATTAAGCCACAACGAAAAGCTTCGGAAGTACTATGGACTTTGTTCTAACTGATTTTGCTTCAAAGTCATTTAGAACATAATTTAACAGCAATAACTTGTATTAAGTCATTTAAACATCCATGAAGACTTTATAGAGAGGAAGTAAATCAGAAAATCTCTGCAGTTCTAATTTCAACAATGAAGATGCAAAAATCAAAACCTCAACAATTTACTTCCAGTCAATCTACTGGGGATGAGATGGAACTACGAACTCTGAGGCGTGATGGTGAACACAAACTATGAGATTTAATATATTTGTCGTTCAACTGTCATATTTTGCACACTAGAACTAATTAGACCTGGACTACGACTTAATGAGGATTCCAACTCACAACAAACAACTAAGTCAAAGATGGGATTCGAAGCCGCGAGCAGTTGAACAGAAAGCAAGAGCCGCTAATCATTTGGCTTCCAGGTAGGCTAACAAGATACGGGATTCTATTATAGATATATATTACTCTAAAGTATATAAATTACTTTGGTTTCATACAATTGCGCGTTTTTGAGTAACTAAATCGTATGGCAATGGTTACAACAAAATTAGCAAGTCCAAATATTAGTAACTATTATAGTATTCGAGAGAAACCCTTAATCACGCAATTTTTTTTTTCGTGGGACTAGTGATTTTCAATTTGAAAAGCAAATATAGAATTGACCTTTCTAAATATCGGGAATTGATGGAAGAACTATGTTTATACAATGTTTCTGAGTGAAGTGTGGGTTTGTCTCTCAACAGTCATCTCTTATATACAAGGGCTAATTAGACCAAGACCTAGCTTAAAAATTTAGAACACTAGTGAATATCATCGCTAAAAGTGTGTATTAAACTCACGATTATTTAACTGAATGCCAAATCACTAACATGTCATCCACACCCGTTGAGGTAATCTAACCCATTAACTGTTGAACGGAAGACCAAAGCACAAGCTATTTTGCTGAAAGCGCAGAGATGATGCAGGTGAAGGTAAGGAGGAAATCACAGCAAATGTGTGTTTGTAACATAACTTAAGCGTTACACAAAAATTAAGTGACATTTGGAATCCTGTCACTTTTTAAAAGAAACGCACAATCCAAATGGGATAATTGATTGAAATTGGAAATACAGCAAATATTCACAACAATGGAAGACGAATGTATGAAGATTTGGGATGGACTCCAAAGCTCTGATCATTCAACTACCAATTCGGCTTAGAAAATTTGGTTTTGCGTAATTTAATGGATTTAAAATTGGCAGAGCCTCCCTGGTTTCTACACAGCTATTGTAGAATACAAAGAATAAATTACACTTGTGCCGCTGACTGAATAGATCTAATAGATCTAAATTCTGATAGAGTTTCTCACATAGCATTGAGGACACTTAGACAAAGACTGTTGCAATGTATTTAAAAATCATCGCTTACTGTTACATACCATTAAACAAACGCTTTTAATGGTATGTGCCAGTTTCAACTCCACAGGAATATATTCAGACAACTCACGAATATCTCCTGACAAACATACCTCCTGAATCATCAATTAAACGTGGAAATCTCGTTACTTTTATTCATATCCTTTGTTTAAAATATTAGATTCAAGGAAGTGTAACTGTTTCTGCATACTGCAAAAGAATACTAATTTTATGCCAAGCAATTTCAGATCTGTCTCATTTTCATTAATTCAAAAGAAATTAATCCATAAAGGCCTTAAGAAAGATTATTTTCAACACATGTAGTCATAACACATGCCTGTGCATAGAAGTATTTAAATATAATTTAGTAAACAGGTTAAATTCTACAAGTCCAAAACTATTTTTTTAACTATTGACAAAGAACACAAGGTAAGTACTAGAACCCTTCTATTCACATCATACAAGCAGGTGATAACCAAATCCATAGGTCTTAATATACATAGACCAAAACATGGCCATCTTGTTTGTGGCGATTTGTTTTATTAATATGACTTCTGCAAGACTCAGCCAGAAATAATACAAAAAATAGTCATTTTTAGAAATATTGACCTGTGACACTTTAATCTTGTATTCACACAAAGCGGGTTAAGTAACTTTTCAATCTACTGTCACTTTTTCGATAGAGGGCACGCTCTCTCTGTTATTAAGGTTTATTCTTCCAAAATGGATTTCGAATTGCTACAAAACAACCTCTTCCGAAATGGTAACTAAAACTAAACACATTGAACATTTCAGCTAAAAACAAGAGTTAGCCCTACACAGCTATTAATGTCGTTTTTATTGATTCCGAACTGATTTTACATCGCAAGTTTTAGTCTGATATGTCCTCATGAACATAAAAATGACAGAAACTATTCACTTTGCAACATGGAAGAATATAGTCAAAACATTATCGATCATGAAATTGAAAATGTTTAGTATCATAAGGAAAGGGATCTATATATATATATATATATATATATAAACTTAGATGTTTAAAAAACTGACATATGTGAACAAAGATTTTAAATAAACTGCAGCAGGTATATACATTTATATAACAGTACAATTTATTGAAATAGATCAACAACGAAATAAATGCCTTCTTTCTTACATAAATTATTTCCCAAAAAGAAAAGAGTAATCAAATTATTTTTTTTTAATCTTTCGATATTACATAAAAGAAATAATGTTATTTTCTGTTTAAAACATGCACCTGGGTATTTGTAACAGCATACTAAGTCATTTATTGTTCCACAGATTGCTCGAATAAATCCTATAATCAAATATTTTTCCAGAAGATAATTATTTTAAGAAAAACTATCTTTGTGTAAAAATAGTCATCTAATTCAAATTTAAAATTTTTCATAACTAGATTTCTTAGAGTATTTTTGCAAAGTGACGACATTGCATTATTTTCGAAATTATTCATGCGAAAACTCAATGAAAATCTTGCTATTTTACTATGTAATTCGAGCAGTAAGTGAAAGTGGACACCTTAGAGGTTTGTTATATAACTGTCATTGTAAGCAATAAACGTATGCTATCATTGCATTCTATCTCGTATTTTCTATCATAAAAAAGAATTGAGATTGCTTACATCGGTAATTCTCTAACTCTCAAGGAACAGGTTGTTTCCTTCATTGTCAATTTTAGTCATTTCTTTAATGTTGAATAAATATATGCACATACGTTTACATAAGAGAACTGTTTTTCCCTTGAGCTACAATATTTAATTGTCATTTCAAAAATCAATTTCTTTGATGATTCTCTTTTCCTTTATTCTCTCTTATTTATAAATTTCCTAGTTTTTTTAAAACGTTTTTTTAACTATGGGAGAGACAAAAAAAAAAAAAAAAAAAAAAAAAAAAAAAATAGGGATCCTGAACTAAGTATAAACTATCATAAGTCCAGAATTTTTAACTTAAAAAATTTTGGTTCAATTATTTACAGAGTAATCCTTTATTACTAAAACATTCACGAAATAACCTTGTTTAGCATAAGGATTAAATCCAAGCCTCTTCACTATAGAATGCTATTCACTACATCCAGTAAGCCAAGTTTTATCAGAACCGCTTACCTGATAAAAGGTTAAATATCGTTTGTGAACATTTTCCGTAAATCAAGCTACTGAATAATATCAACACTGTTGCAATAATATCAATAAGCAATATTATCAATAATATGAAATCTGTTGATTGAAAAATGCAGGTCGTGTAGGTATGGACATCTAGAAATTTGAGAGACAGTTTTAATAACAGTAATCATCAAAATTAACCAGTACCAAAATCTCTTGTGCACAGAATAGCAATATTATTGATAATTTTTTCTGGGTTATAATTAATAGTACCCGTTATTATGGTTATTTCAAATTTCAGCTAGAGATTTTAGATTAGTGGTAAATAAAAGTAATAAAATCCGCAAAATAGTTTGAGAGAACAAAAAATTAAATAAGAAGTTTAAACATTGTGTTATTAAATCTCATTATTAACAAAACGAAATATGCAGATTTTTTTTAAAACACATGATTATATCAGAAAAAAGTATCTATAAAGATAGTATATTCCAATATGAATAATTAAGATCTCTCGTAATTTTTTAAAAATAATTATACGAATACATTGCATTTACTTTGATGTGACAATTCTTTAATTACAATATTTATGTTTTTATTAAAGTTTTGATACATTTTTTTTTAAGATAGATTACAGTAAGAAGTTAGTTGATCATGAAAAAATGGATATTGAAGCTTTTTACAGAAGAAGGAACAATCGAATAATTGCGATTAACAATGGAATATCAAAGAACGTCGACAATTTTTCAAATAATCCTTATAAAATTGAAAAATCCATATTCTTTTCAAAACTAAAGGATAATTTTGGTAAAACAAAGTACTTGAGTAAAATCGAATGAGATTTATTTAAGATTTTAAAGATTTGCATCTATTGAAAGTACTTAACTGGGAAACATTGAAATGACAAATGTAAAAAAGCAATGCGTAACATTATAGAAAGTTTGAAAGTTACCTTTATGCAACAAATTGGCTAAACTATAATTGCTGTAGATGCATAAAATAAAGCGTTTGAATTCCACTAGCAAATCATGTTCTAGAAGTAATGACAGAATTTTTTTCAGATGATGAAATTTGGAATGAACAGGTAGAAGGAAATATTACTGGCATGATTTAATAAAAATGAATATTTTCCTAGTGCCACTTAGATGGAGCCTTCGTGATGACCATCGGACACTGTTTACAGTTATATGTGTGTAGGGGTGATAATAGGGAATTTTTTTCAGATAAAATGAATTAACAATAATACTAAAACAATCAATAAGTCAGCTTACATAATATCCTGGATTTTTTACTCGAGAAAATCGGAAATAACAAGACAATGTACGTATTTATTCGAGTATCATACAAAAATTTGTTTCCATGTAAACAATGTTAAAAATTTAGAAATCATCATATATTTCCAAACCTCAAACCATATAAAGAAATCAAAGAATGATAAAACAAATTACTTAAAGTGATGGTAAATTTCAGATCATTAACACAGAAGTCCACTATTGAAGACAAATGGTAAAACACACCACCTGAATAGTTCAAAACTAGTTCCTTTCATTTTAAACCATATTTGATGTAGTTAGAAAACAAAGGGAGATCTTATGTAAAACTTCTTTAAAAGATAGTTCTTTAATTTTCGATATATTGTCCTTTTAAAGATTTTGCTTAAACTTGAATATTGTTAAGAATTGTTTTATATGTGGTAAAACAATTAGAAATGCATTTCATTTGCAAAAAGTTAAACAACAATTTTGACTTAGATCTCAGCTATTAACAAAAAGATATAAATTGTAAAAAATATTTTTATTTATTACTCTCTCTCTCAATAAACAACATTGGAATAAATATTTCCACTATTACTCAATTTCTATACATAAATTATAAAGAAATGAAAAATAAAATTAACTAAAACTTTTGATTATACTTTCAAAAAGCACAAAAATCCTTATTGATTGCTTTTTACTGGTGGACAGTAAAATCAAGCAATAAAAATATGGCTTTAGTGATAAAAAAATGAATAATGGTCTGAAATACAAAACAAAGTTCAAACTTACCTTGGATGTTCACTTAAAAACAACTTCAAAGGATAGTTATATAAATATTCACTCACCTGTGAAATAAAAATAAATCAGAATTACACGATAAATATATTTACAAAATAAAGCAGAAAACAATTAATTTTAATAATATAGTATTTTTCGTACCAATACGTATTATTATTATGATAACAATTTTTTAGTTATTCAATCATTATCTTATTTCCCATAATGTTTATAAATTTATTTAATATGATTCAATATATCATTCATTTTATGAATAAAAATGTGATTTAAAAAATTAATGTTAGTAATTACATACATAATCATTATTATTATTTAATTTCTAAATTTTCTTTTGATATTTAGTAAAAAGGGCTGCATGGAATAAAATGAAATTTAAGATGTTGGCCTCCAACTAACCTAAAATAAAAACTACGCTTCATTTCGAAACTTCGGTGAGTGATTATAATTACTTTAAACAGTAATATTAACGCTAGTTTCAACTCACTGTTGCTGATACTTCAACACAAAACATTCCGGAGCTCCGCTCGCTTCAAGAAAGAAGTCATGTGAATCATTTCTTCTTAAATTTACAATCAACAGGTAATAAGATAAGGGTAGACAAAACTCACGCATTACAAAGAATGCGCTTATTTTTACATTACCCCATTCAAGTATTCTTCAACACATAAAGATATATACTTTTACAATATTTAAAACGGCATTTTATGCTTTGCCCAATATTTCACTGATAGAAAGCGCGTTGTAAGGCAGAATAAAGATGTTTTGAGTCCAATATTTAATACTTTCATAACTTAAGAGATTTTCCAGTTATTATTAATGTCCATTTGATTTGCTTTTAAATTATTTAGATGCAAGACTTAATTTCATGGTGCAAAAAAAATGTTTTGAATAAAGATGTAAACAATACATAACCTTAAAAAATAGTATATATCGTTACTTTTTACAAAACTGAATTTTTTCCCTAAATGTAAGTGCACTTTTTCACTGAAAGTTACATTTCGCAACGAAAACAGACGAATTTAATCAGCTTATTAATCTCATAAAAACGAATGTAGAGCCTTTATTCCTTAAGATATAAAAACATGCTACCATTAAGATATGAAATCCGCTGTTTCAAAGAATAACCAGGTATTTCATAAAATATCTAGACATGTCAGTTAAAATATATGAAAATATTGAATTTTATGATTTAACTAGGTGTTTTATAGAATAATGATTATTTGATCGTTAAAGTGTGAAAAACAGCACTCGTAAGTTCTTTGAAACGATACTAGTGGCATTTAGTTAGTTCTGAACCACTTACAACTGCTTTGCAATGACGTACGTATGTGTACGCTTCATTTAATTGCTTTTAGACGTAGAATTTAGACGGTGTATTAAATTAGCTGTGTGAGTAATAATAGATTGTATCATCCACTTTTCTTTATTTATCAAATAGTGAACCACAATGAAGATAAATAGCTAAAATTTTACAAAAATTAAACTTTAAGATAAACATCAATTTACTCATAAAATAATTTTAAAATTCTTCATTTGCCTCTTTAAGGGTCCATCATTAGAATTATTTCATAGAATAGTTAGTTATTGTATAAAATAACCAGATAAAGTATGAAATTTTTCATCTATTATAGACTTACACAACTCGCGCGCGCGTCTTGTTATCTCTCACAATACCTAATTATTTTCTGAAATAACTGAACTATACACTTTAACTAATACATAAAGTACCAATTATAGAAACGAAAAATTTTAAGAAAATTATAAATCTGACCAAATAGAACTTTTATTTTAAATATATTGCAAACTGATGCAGTTTTAAACTCAAATTCTTACTCCAGAAAAAAACATTCACGCTATACATATTCTAAAAAACATCTTTAACACTAATTAAATCCTATGGAGAAATAGATACCAAATGAGGCATCTACTTTTTCTGTTGACAATAATTCAAAATAGTGAGTAGACTGGTTGGAAAGAACTGGTTTAGTGCGATTTTCCCTGCATGATAACTTTGAAATCATAAGGCATTAATATAAGCAGACTGGTTTCTCTCAACGGGCCTTTTTTTTCATAGGTGTGCTAATTAAACTAGGACCTACAATTTAAAATGGATTTATAACTACAAACACTCAAACCTGGGATTAAGATTTAAACACACGAGAAGATAACTCAAAGACAAAGCTATAACCATTTATTTGTCGTCAACTTAATTAAACTAAAGCCTACTATTCAAATTGAAATCTAAACTATAAACAATTTTAAACAGTTGAGCTGACGACCAAATTTACTATCATTATTTAATCATCTACTTAGGAAATTGACAACGGAAAAATTATGTCAATATCTTTAAAGTGTGTACTGTTAAAGAAGAATAAAATTGGAGTGGCCTTTAAGTCAAATTTTCAGCATGCTCTTCAATATTGTACAACATGGCAAGCAAGTCTGGTTGCCAAAATTAAATACGTCCAAGCCACAACGTAGATTATATTACTTATATTTTTCAATAATTTGATGCATAGAATATCTAGTAAGTAAAATGTGTTCATATATCTCTGCACAAATCTTTCATAATTTAAAAATAGGAGCACCAACCCCTATTTGCGTCAAGAGGCTATACATTGGAAACATTCTTTTCAAGAGCTCTTGCATGCAACCATAAATTTTAGGAACAGCGAAAGGGCGGTTTCTTCATTCAAGAAGGCATGTTTGAGCCACAGATATCCTTCACCCATAATAATATTGATAAAACAAAGTAGAGTGTGAGGCGGCGGCTGCTGTTTGACCTTTGGTCACCGATAAATGGGCAAATGGGAAGCAGGGCAAGTGCCGTCGGTAGGTGTGGCGACCAGCGATCGTCCCGCTTGCATTCTAGTTTAAAAAATTACCAAATAAATTACTCTTTCTGTAGAAATAAAAACAGGTGAAATTATCCAATTTCGAATAAATGCTGTGAGAAACTGCTAAATGAATAATTCGATGATGAAACAACAAGTTCAGCACAGGTTAAACACCACAAAAAAAATTTCGAATACTTAAAAGCAACAAGAATACATGTAGCATTGTTATCATTAATCACTAAATTAACATATGAAAATAAATTGTTTATTTAGTAATTAAGTATTTCAAAAAATTAAGAGCTTTTTCGAAAAAGCATTCAATTTGAAACTCGTGCAACTTTTCTTTACCTCCCCCACATCCAGTTAAAAAATCGTTGGCTTTTAATTTAATTTTGGTACAACTGAGATAGACTTAAGTTTATCGAAGCTCAGTGATAGAAATCTGCCCTACACAACTTGAATATTGTGGTGTGTTTGTGTAAATATGCATTATATAATGAAATAAATCTAGAGCAAGTTTTACATAATTAGTTTAAAGATTCATGAAATTTACATTAAATTATCAGTTAGCTGTACAAAATTTACTTCGCATTGAAAACATAGAGAAATATATTTAGACGATTCAAGCAAAGTTTTTTCATAAATCCAATAAAAACAAGGCTTTTTATTCAATATATATATATATATATATATATATATATATATATATATATATATA
>JAPDSC010135274.1:276925-345096 GCA_026290005.1 Latrodectus geometricus | reverse complement strand
CCAGTTTTTTTCACAAAAATTCTTAGAATATTTATTATTATAATAATTTTATTTACTTATAAATTTAAAATTCTTTACTATATATAATCAAATTATAAGAAAAGGAATATGGCATTCTTATGTGACTTTATTTGCAAAAATTTAATTTTGTGAAGTTATATATTAAGTTGACATTATCGTGAAATTTGTTGGTCAAAAGATCAATAAGATTTCTTTTCCGCACAATATTTATAAGAAAAAAGTGTTCTTTATAGATATTGTTTTTTTTATTTTCATGTTTTTTTTTTTCTTTTTGGAGACAAAAACTAAAATTTACCAGAATCTAAGAACAAAGCTTTAACAAAAAATTATAAAGTAATGAAAGGCAGCCTTTTTTAAGTAGAAATCCGACGTAAAAAAAGTTACAATACATACACGCTATGATCGAGTTTATAGTTGAAAGTTATATAACAACCGAATTCAATACAAGAAGCGCGAGAAAGTTCTAACGAGTCTATGAAGTTCTTTCAAAAAGTAACCGAATATGTATAAGAAGAGACTGTCATTATGAACAAAACACTTTGTGTCAGCGTATTACAGAAGAGTTGGAAACTGAGATTTTGTTCGCTTTTCTTGTCATTCTACTTATTTGCAATGAATTTGTTTTTTATTGTTACTTTTACTTTTTTTTCCTTAACTACTTTGTAATTTGCATTGCCCTTGGAAATAGGAAAAAAAAATTCCGTATTTTTTCTTTCCTTATAAAACAATATCAAGACCCATTTACATTGAGAACTGTGAGGTCAGTTTTTTTATTGTCCCAATAGATCGTTAATGTACGATTAAAATGAAAATTTGAAGAAATTAACTTCCAACACACACACACACATATATATATATATATATATATATATATATATATATATATATATATATATATATATATATATATAGATATATATATATATATATATATATATATATATATATATATATATATATATATATATATATATGCGGCTAAGCAAAAATTATTTATTCCATTAAATGTAAATTATATAAAAATTAATGAATTTTATTTAATTATTAATAAAATTAAATTTAAGTAATTAATAAAATTCTTAAATTTATCTTTTCATTCTAATAAGTGAAAATTATTAATAATCATTTTATTATGCCAAATAAAAGGATTTTTATTTTCAAATATTTAATTATAATGCTTATTCAACTCACCATTGTTTTACATACATAGGTTAGTTAGATATTTAAAATAGTTTCTGAAATACAACAAGATCATACCAGAAGTGGGAATTGAACCTACTGTTACGTACTGTTAAACCGGAAGTTATTATGCTAAATAGTCAGAGGCTAATGGTAATTTTTTGGCCTTAAAAGAATGAGAAAAGCTGTAATATTAATGGACACAGAAATTTAAACTGTTGCTTAAATCCTTTTTTGCACACAGAAACCAAATTGAAGAAAAATTAAGATTTAAAATTTATTTCCAAATCAATTTAAACATTCCAGTTAGAAGTGTAATTAGAATCCATAACAAAGAACTACAGGTTGGTCATGCGTTAATCAACGTATGGCCTGCCTGTATTGAGTGTGGGTGATAAGAATAAATTCAGTATATTTGAGAACAGCTAAGCATCAATAGTTAGTGCAGATTTTGACTGAAAATTAAAACCACATTCGTATTCTATATAGATCATTCGATAAAAATATATATTTGGGAAAAAAAGAACTATTAAATAATAGATAATTTTTTAAACATATGACTTCATTGGAAATCATAGAAGATAAACCTCTTTATTACAAATCTTAAAAATTCTATAATCTCAACAGTGCAAAAATAAAATAAATTCCAACATTATCTAAACGTAAAATTTTATCTTAAAACTAATTTTTTTTACTCAGGACTAAAGATTAATTAACTGTCATTATCTATTAAGTTGTAAAATTATTTTTAAAATCCTTAAGGTTTTTAATCTTGGGCTTCATTATCATTATGAAGTTTTAAAAAAGACCCACAATACTTCATGGAATTGAAAAAAAGTATTTGGTTTATGAAGAGAATAACACTATCCATTGGACCATAGTTATTAGTGCTTTATAGAAACTAAATCCTAAAGTTATATTTTTTGTATATTAGTCTTCTTTAGTATAAAATGTAATTAAAGTATTGAAAATTAAATTCTTACAGTATGGACCTTTTTATCTAATTCTTCAGCTCCCTTTGGTCAGATAGTTGAGACAAAATTATCTTAATATACTGATTAAAATGTCATATACAACAATATGTTATTGTTTCAATACATATTATTTTCGATAATTTTATGACAGGAAGCAAGTAATTTTTATAAAATCTTATATACGATACTATTGCTTCTACATTGCATTTTCACCACATTACTTCAATTTATAGGGTAACAACTTTATTGCTAGATAATTAAAAAAATGTTCCTTCATATACTATGGATTATCATGGCCTAGTGGTAGAGCAGTGCTCTTCAAAGTAGAAAGTTGTTTCTTTTATCCAGTCCATTTGGACAATATGTTTATGCTTTTTTTCAAGTTTTTTTGTCATGTGAATGATTGGGAGTTGTCAAAATAACTTTCCATGTGAAATCTGAATATGTACCACTACAACAAAACATTTTCTGGAAAATAAAATATGTTGCATGCTCACGTGTTTCACAACAAAGGATATTAGGCTACTTGCTATGCCATGGCATACTCATTTATAATAAACAGTGTAGATATATAATAATGCTTTTAATAGTATAATAAACAGTAAATAAGTAATGTTCTTAAAATCTCGCTTGGCATATTTTTAACCACCTTAACATACGCCATAAGATAATGTGTAATCTTCACACACATTACACATTTAGTTCAGTACTAAGGCCTTAGGACCCCCTGAAATGTGAAAGGTTATTGTGATTTTATGTGTCCAGCCTTAACGAATCATTGCAGTTTCTTTCCTTGTATTTAATAAATACCAGTTCACTATAAATTATTTAGATTAAAATAATTTATCAAAATGAATGTCAATATCGAATTTAAGTTCATCAACTTACTACTTTGTCCGAACACATTTTTACTTTCATTTATGCTTATATAATCGGAGTCGTTATTCCTTGAGAACTTAAGTTTAGAGGCTGCATCCTATTTCTCACGCTATCTTAAGCGACTTTTATGAAAAGTTATTTTAATCTCCAGTACTCTTAAAGCTAGAGTTTCATTGTCTGCATGAATAATACAACAAATTTATTTTTTCCTAAATGCAAATCGAAAATTGAAAACAAAATACAGTTCCAATAGTTCGTTCTCAACGTAATAAATGGTACTTAATAAAACCGCAGATGCCCAATAAGTGACGTGATTAATGGTCATCCGCTTAAAATTCAAATCACAGCTTCCATCCTTCGATTTCAAAAATGGATGGTTGGTGATCTGTATAGCAGTCGGTGCTCTTGGATCAATGTTGCAATAATCTAGTTGTTATTTCTTTCCCGAGATGTGAAAATCATAGCACTTAAAGACAATCATGAGGTACCTTTCATATTAAACTGCCACTTAAAGAAATAGAAGGTAATTGTATAAAATAGACACGCACACATACCAGGGTGTGTTTCTTCTGTAACAACAAGACTCATTGGGATGTATGTTTTTCAAAGAAAATAACTGTCTAGCATTTCTCATAGAAGGCTTTCATTGTTTAATGGACACGTGAATGTTCGCTCAGCATACAGATAAAAGTTATAAGAAAAAAGTCGTTGTTGTAAGGCAATATAAAATTAATATATTTAAAGAATATCATGATCTCTAAAAACAAAGATTATACGGAAAACTTCATTTATGCTTATTTTTATGTATTAAGTTAGTAAAAAAGTGCATTCACTTTCTTAAGAAACATCTTTCAAATTAATATTTAGTTTCTTATTGTGAACAACATCGCTTGTTTCCAGCCATTTAATATTAATGTATTTCTATGATCACTTAAAATATGATGAGCATGTTAGCCTAAATTTTCTGAATTCTTTTCTTGGCTGTCTATCACTAAATCAAATGAGCCCTCTCGCATATATTTGAATTCGGTATTGTTAACAAGTAACGCATTTGAGGTGAAAAGTGTTATTTAATGTTTGAATAAGAATAAATTTGAAAATGAATCAGAACTAAGAACTTCGTAGGAGAATTCAATAAAAGTAAAAGGTACCAAAGAAAGCATTGAAAATATTATAATTCTTTGAAAAACTTTCTTAATATACTTTTAAGAATACATTTCTATAACTTAGTCTTAACTTTCATGAGTCTTGAATAAAACTATCAAGTTTTTTTTTAAACTTTTATATATGAGTTCAAAGCTTTTTTTTTTTTTTTTTACAATCAATATTAAAAGATAGGATCTTAAGAGATTTGACTTTAAATTTGTTATAGATTATTGTTCATAGGCCAATGTAAATACAAGTAAATCTAAAATAAATTAGATTGAAGATAAATGTAAAATTACATGTTTGGATTTGGGAGCTCTTGGAACAATGGTATCCTTGATAATTGCCTCAACATGCCATTGCAAAGTTAACTGCTAGAGTCTAGAAGCATCTACCTTCACTCGTGAAGAATGAACAAATAGATAATTGTTGTATCCGAAAATTCATGGATTGATACGACTAAGAATTACAATGTCTAATAATTATGTGTGATAATTCCATCATTTGTATATATATATATAACCTGCTTCTTATAAACCTCATTACTTACGTTAACTCATAAACATGGCACATGACAAAATGCTTATTACATTTTCACATTTCTATTCGCGCATGACAATTTACATTTTAAATTTCTTAAATGGAAACTATCCTTCAATTCAAAACTGATAACTCTACTTGTAAATTCAAATTGTAATTGCTAAAAGCTATATAAGACTATCATTTCGTTACATATACGTATTCAAGATCACATAAAAGTGTACTGAAGAATTCATAACATTGTCTTTAAGTTCAATAGTGAACTAAATATTTTATCTATGATAATTTTATACTTTGGGTCAAACCTAAATATTTTAAGATTTTACCCAAAAGTATAAAAGTGTTATTGTTATTACAATGTTAAAAATCTTATATTGTTATTTTTATTACAATAACATAAATATTAGACTTTTATCAGTTAGTACGGACGCTTACCAATTCGAATTGAAAATTCTAAAAATTTGAACTAATCTTTTGTTGATATTAGTTGCTGGTAAAAGTTGTTGAAAATTTCTGTTCTATCCTGTCAGATCATTTTACATCCTTTACACCTTATATGAAGACATTGATATGACAAGATGAATGGACAACCAAGGCATAAGGAAAGCAAGCTTAAAAAATCAAATCTCTAATGAGATGGAAAAACCAACGTTTTTTTTCTGAGACAGATACTATCGATTTTAGAATAACGAAATACTCCATCCCAACTGCTGTTCAATATGTAGGCTGGCATGTTCAATCTAAATTTAATCTTTTACACTTGATGGATTAGCAAATAAAATGCATTCCATCTATATTGATTTTGAAGCTATACTATCAAAGTCTAATATCCAGGTTTTGTTACTCAAAATTTCAGATCGAGTAGGCAATTGGTATCAATCGATCTTCTCCACCCATTATGACTAAATATGTTTTCAATCAATTTTTAGGAGCAGTTCTATTTTAAAGTAGAGTGGTGTATCAGTTTTTTAATCTCATCGCTCAATTTTTCTCGAATCGAAAGCAAAATAATTGCATTTTATAATGCATTAATTTTGTTAAACATTTTGATCTAATAACTCTCATAAATATATTAATGGAGAATTATTTCATGGATTAATTAAACAAGAAGTAATTTTCTTTTTGTGTATATAACATACTTTGAAGTTAATATAATTTTTTTTCAACTAAAAACAATTTTTTTTTCAGTACACGTATTTTTTGATATTCTCCGAACATTTATGGATAGCTTCAAACGTAAATTGTATGACTAATTAATGCATGTTTTTCTCACAAAATGTTTTGCGTTTTAGCTAAATATAAATGTTATAAATTTTATAAGCCAATTTTCAAAGATGCAGAAAAAATCATTAAAACACTTTGCACTCAAATTCCCTTAAGATATGAAAAAAAAATCCTTTCCAATAAAAGTTGTAAACGAAGCACAGTTTATTTTTCTGAAACAGTTTAAATCTGAAGTGATGTGTCAAAATCTAGGAGAGTATAATTAATAGTTATGCTTCTGCTCTTTCAAATTCATACCTTTCGAAAGCATCTCCTCAAGATTAAAAGTGCAGTTGATTTGTATGAAAATATAATGGTGCAAGTTCTTGCCTAGGACAAACTGCTGCAAGCGCAAGCTAAAAATAATTTAGAATATTTTTAATAAATGTAAAATTTTAAAAAGGTAGTATTAAAATATGCAGAGAAAGCGAGCGATAGAGAGATTAAAATTTGTGCAGATTAAAATCAATCATGCAGAAAATATTTCCGATATGCAAACGTATGAATTTTATACCAAATCTGCATAAACTCAAAACCTATAATGGAATTATGTTTGGAATGATGGATTGTGACTTCACTTTCCTTAACAAAACAGCAAAATTTAATATATAGATGGTTGAAGCACGCGCACCTCCTCCATGTGTATATATAACCGTTGACAACCAAACTGATTAAAGTATCAAATAGTTGTTCATTTAACTGCAATTTCAAAGCCCACTCTCGATAAAGAAAAACACAAAATCAATCCCGCCACAGTAAAGAGGTTGCTGCTTTTTGACTGAACATACATCGGATGTTTCAAAATTTTCCAAGTTTCCACAAATGGAAATATGCTTTTCTGACACAACCTCCCAGAATGCAAATCGCAATGGATGTTTCAAAATGTCTTAAAACAACAGGCACATGAAAACCTATCTGTACAGGTAAAAAGCACAATAAGTTTAAAAATTGTATTCGTCAACGGCATTAACGTAAGAAAAAAAAACTTTAGTTTCAAATCAAGGACATTCTACAGCCGAAAAACGAATCAAGCAGTAATTTGAAGAAGCCAGGTAAAAAGAATTTTTCATTCAAAACGAACAGAATGCGACCATCCATCAATGTTCTTTCATCCCCTTCGAATTCCCTCTCTGGTTAAGATTTGTTTGGAAAAAAAAAATAACAAAAATAAACTTCCTTTAGAACAGAAAAAAACTTCTGTTTTACCGTTTGGCTAGAGGGCTGCGAAAAAAGAAAAAAACATGCTCTGTCCCCTTCACCGCGAACGAAATGAAAGTGAAAAGGTATTTAGCTTTCTCTGACCTAATAAAAGGGAAAAAAAAGAAGTTTCTTCCTCTTTGTACAGTCGATAAACCGTCGAGATAATATATTTCTTTTAGGCAAAAAGAAAACTTATTGCTTACGTTTTGTTCTAGAAATAACGCTTTCTAAGAGAAATGAGTAAATTTGAAATTTCATTAAACAAATTCATGCATTTTGCATAAAAAAAACGAAAAAGGTGATTGAGCTCTGATTATAGAGACTAAGCGTCTTTTTATTAAAGACTCAAATATTTCACTTGTGTTTGATTTCGTGATTGATTTATCACTCACGATCATTTGTTAAACATAAATGTTGATTGGCCTAGAACTTTCTGTTTGATAGAAATTAGAGATCACTATAAATATCCTTGTCCGAAATAAAAGATAAAATCAACTGCTGGAGAGAAAATATCAGTTCAACGTTGCATAGTTTGTGATGAACACCACATAGCAAATAATAGAATTTCTGGATTCTGTTTTTGTAAGTTATTTAAGGAGGAAAAATTTTTCATGTAGACAGCAAGTAGTATTGACTTAACACAAGGGAAGAACTTTGATAATTCTTATGTACGTACCACTGCAGAAGCGCACACAAAAAGTAAAAAACGTAACATTTATTGTTCATTCTTTAAGAGAAACTTGGATTGAACTTGTTACCTCAAACTCCAAAAGCAATATTTCTCTACCAACCCTATTTTTACTCCTAATTAAGGATGTTTTAACTAGAACTATTTTAAAATCTTAAAGATTAATGATTTTTTTTCAAGAAGCTTTATTCAATGTATTACCATATTCACGTGTCATCATCCATTAAATTTCCATAAACCACCCCAACAATTTTAATTTTTAAGATGATAAATATCAATTTAGCCAATTATTAAGAATTTCACTCTTACCGTAGAAGTAATTTCGAAATATCTTTACCAGATCCATTTACAATAAAAATACAAACTGCCAAAATTTTAATATTTTTACCATGTTTTAGCATCACGAAAACAATTTTATTTTTCATTAAAATTAAATTGAATTGAATTTATAGATGATTCATAAATTAAGATTGGTTTGGACATAAACTACATAATAAAATAATATTATATCAGTTACTGGTTCCAATTGCTTTGTGATCATGTTAGATGCATTAATAGGTCAATTCAAATTACATTGTAGTCAAATTCAACCTGCTAATTTCAAAATTTTAATCTATAGTGATATTTGAGTTTTATTATAATTTATGATAAAAATTTTGAATGTAACAAATAGGCTTTTTTTATCGATCGTTTCATTTGACGCTTTATAATCAGGTCTTGCACACAAGGGATTTTTTGGACATGGGACTTCTAATATCATTCGATCTAGAAATAGATTAATTTGTTGATTTTTTGTCTTTGTATGGAATTCTTTTGAACACGAGAGCTAACATAACCAGAATCCACAATTTATAAAGTGGATTATAAACCGCAGGTTTTCAAGATAGAAATGGGATTCGAACTCACGAAATGTTGAGCTGAAGGTAAGTGTTAACCATTCAGATTCCAATTGTTCATTCTTAGAAATTCCATTTATTAAGAATTTGCAATTTTTTAGCTGAGGTTTTTGTAGTGAATTTATGTATTCAGAAATTCTCAGTAAAAAAAAAAAAAAAAAAAAAAAAATCCTTATTATCCAAAAAAAAAACTAATGTTATTAGTTACATACACTAGCGTTTCGGTGTGCCAAATTTTCATTCATTATATTCTGTGCTGGTAAAAATTTTTATTTTTGGTATTTAAATTAATCAATTTCTAATCGCTGATATTCCATTAAATAAGAACTTTTCTAAAATTCAAAATGTGGAAAAACTTTCAATAACACAGTTTCTTTTTAATTTCCATATACTTCTTATAACATAGTTTTTCCATATAAACTAAGATATCTTTGTTCCCAAATCAAATATAAATAAAAGCAAATAAGCTAGAAAAAAATTATGTAGTTCTCGAGATTCATGAAAATAGTTAGTTCTCCTAGTAATAAATCTGCTTGATTTTAACTTTTCATTAAATACTATTACTTTGATTTGCAAAAATTAAATGATTTCAGTACTTATTATAGAATGATATCAAACAATTGAAGTTAAATTGTATTTTTCATAGAATATATAATGAATAAACTTTTTCGAGATTTTATATAAAAATCTATGAATTATTAAGCAGCATTGCAATTATATAACTACCTAATTTGTTTCACAAGCAGATGCTTTATAAAACCGCAATATTTGTTTTAGAAAACTACCTTAAACTAAAATTTAAATCATTTTATGAACTCAGTTGAGAACGCGGTTTCAACAATTTTGTTAATTTATATGAATTCAAGTTAAAGGAATAATCATCTAACTCAAATGGCAAACTGGTGTTTGCTATTTAAATTACTTCATTTGCAATACACTTATTAGGCTCAAAGTGTTAAGAAAGATGAAAGAATTTCGTATTATTTTTTAAAAAGCAGATTATCTACATGTGAAACTATTGAGGACAAAATTCAAATTAATTCTCAGCCAATATTCAAAAAGATAATCCACTTGAACGATTTATCTTCATAAACCCACGAAAATTCGTGTCAACCCTGAACTTTTTATAGTCATTTTAGGTAAAAAAAATTAAATCACTTTAAAATGATTTCTTCCCCTGTTTCTGAAAGATAAAGAATATTATTTATTTTTCATATTGTCTCGATTGCCCTTGGCCCATCAGCTGCAACTTCAAAGGTCACTCTAAAACTCATCTTAATTGATTGGATCTAAGAATGGTCCGATAGCCTTGACTGGACCCATGAACACCAGCCAGAAAAGAAAATTCATTCATTATTTTTCTTTCCTCCGTAAGAAATTTTCCATCACACATTTCGTGTATGGAATAAAAAAAAGCAATTGAATTTTTGCAACATCTGGTTATTTCCTATTTTTGCAAATGCCCAAAATGACAAAATAATAGCCCGAAAAGATAGTAAGATTGATTCTACAAATAATAAGATTCGAATTACTAAATAATCGGATTTATTATTACAATACATTATCAGTGAAACATGGGTATTTTTATTGTTTAATTTTTTTTCCATTTTGGTGCCATAATTACAATTTCGAAGCTACTTCTATTAGCTATTAATAATTTAAATAATAATTAAAGCAATTTCCATTAATGAAATATGATTTATAAGGGCACCAGCTAAAAATTAATTCACTAGGTACACTTACATTTTATAAAAATCGTTGGTATATTAATTTTATATGATCTGTGCAAATTTTGTTTCTTTTACATGTTAAACTTACACGAAGCTTTTTTAATAAAAAGTGAAACAAAAAAATTCTATTTTACATCTACAAATTAAAAAAATTTTAAAAAAATCAATGAAACTGAGTCTGAATTAACAGAATTTTTTCAACGAATAGTAAGGGAAAGGCTTTAATACTTTACCTTCGGAACTTTAAAACAGCGTGAGCAATATTTTATTGTACGAGATAGGAAATTTTACTTTTAATAATCGAAATTCATATAACTGCCTTAAACGAAACAATAAGCTGTTCTTTTTTCAAATATCATGAAATCACATTTCTAAAGAGTTCTTCAAAATTATAGTTTAATAGGAAGAAACAGATAGTATCATGTACAATCAGTTAAGTAATACAGTATATGCAATCATTAATCAAAAGAACAAATATTTTTTAAATGGAATAATGTATACAATTAAGATAGAGAAATATGAAATGTTTTTCCATAGTAAATAACACTTTGTAGAGAAAACTGAATTTAAATGAAAAAAAAATCGAGAAGCTTAAGTTATGATGACTCTTGAATTTTCCCAAATATTATGTAAATGCTCATCTGCTTATACATTGTTCCTATAAAATGCTAATGCGGAAACCCATGTTTCAGATAAAATTTGAACAGCATGTACAGGTAAGGGAATCTTCAAATACAATTATCTCACGGAAATTTTGAAAGGTAGTTTATATTATAAAAATGACCAAATATTGAAGTAACCATCTTATTCAATTTAAAATGTAAATTTCTTTTTCAGATACAGAAAACGGTCCTAAATATAAATATAAAACTAATGTTTTATATTTCATAATGAATTCGAAAATTTCAGTCGATAAAAATATGATTTTTTTAAATTATTATTTTCCATTAAAACAATGAAAGCAGAAATGAAAAACATCTTTTTCAAATACTGAATTAATTTTTCTATATATCTCAAATTGCACTACGAAATAGTATTTTCCGCGTAAGCCAAATAAAAATAAATCGAAGGTGATATTAGTCTTTAGAAAATTCTCATTTAAAATATCATTTAATATTGATATTAAACAACGTATCAATGAATATTAACGTAAAAACATGCACCTAAAATAAAGAAGCTCTTTCAAAAACCGTAAAAAAAGTTGCTGTTTAAGTACTTGAAAAATGTTTCAAGCTTTGAAACCATTCCCAATCTACTTTTAACAATTACATGTAAATGCAAACTTTAAAAATAAAAATTTTTATAAGAAAAGTTTCAGAGCGAATTGCTACATCTTTTAAATTGTTACTTTCTCACAAATGTAAAATTTATTTTATTATCAATTACCACTTAAATTAATTACAACTATTGTCATCAAAATTTCGAAACAAGACATTGCTTTTATAAGGTATTTTAGAGACCAATATCCTGAGTTAATAATTCAGTTTTTTTATTCCATGAAGTCATCAAATAGAATAAAGATTTTATGTAAAAGATAGGTCAAAATGGCAAACATTGTTGTGATGTGAATGATAAGGATTAATAAAATCGATGAATAATTGGAAACTTTTCATTGTGATCGTAAATATTATAGCAATATTGGCTTTCATTTAAAGCACCCACTTTTTCAATTCAGTATCCCGATCTTTTCAGAGGCTTATATTTTATATTTTGTGATAACTGCTTGCTTACCCTAGTTTATTCTTCAAAGATCTATTGTGAAAATAAATGATGAATCATCACATACTCGGTCCCAAAATGGAAGTCCAATTCATTAACAATGAAAATGAAGATCATATTGCAGATAATTCATTTGCCAGTTCTGCTACGATTCTAATGGTATGGTTATTAGTTTTTATTTTTAAGCTTCTAAATTCCATTTATTTTCGGGTTTGGCTTAAATTTCGCCAATAGATTTTTTCAGTCGTGTATAAAAACTATTTCAAAATGAAATCGAAAACATTAAACCATAATTACACCAATTCAACGAAACATGATGCTGTTGAAATTCAAACGCATTACAACAGTCTTAGTAATGTTTGAAAATTTGAGAAAATATTATCCACATATGAATAATCATATGAATTAGTGCACGATTCCAATAAACATTCGATTACAAAACAGTCAAATGATGTCAACAGTTAATATGAAAAAGGAATTTAAAAACATTTTCAAGAGAAATATCTCATAAAATAATATGCAATTAATAATTATTTACATAACGAATATTCTTTGATTAGTGTAGCATTTAAAACCTCGATACATTTTAATTTAAAATTGGTGAAAATGTTTGAAAACAATTCCCCCACTTCATTAAATGTGTTTAGAACTAGTATAAATTAGTATAAAATGCACATTAATGAATTGAATTGAGAAAATTTTGAGTGCAAATTTTTATTGATTCTCCGCTCTTAAACTTTCATTATTTAATGATCCAAGAAATATTGAAAAATTTCTAAATAACATAAAAAAAATTTTTTAAAAAATGTAAAAAATTTTAAATTTAAAAAATTCTTTTAATTGGAAAATTTATTATTTTAATGTCAATTTAACTTTGGTCAAACTAGAATCACCTGAACAAAATTTTTCTAAAGAATGAATAATCATAAGAAGGAATTTTTACCTTATAATAGGAAGAATTATCATTTGAATTATGTTTGTTATATAAATAGTATCTCCAGAATGACCCAAAAATATTACTGTAAAATTCAATTCAAATTTCAATGAAATGGAACAATTTTGAAAATCCTTTAAATTAGTGATAAATAACAATCAGATATTATTACCATATAGGTAGCTTTATCATAGAAGATTCCTAAAAAAAAACACAGAAATTTACACTTACTCTGATATATAAATGCAAAACATTATCCCTTTATTTTACGCTTGGTGATATTGACGTGCAATCAAATATAATATGAATTGCTTAAACTCTAAAAAGATGTTTGTAGCAATATTTTCAATTCATTGAACATTCGAAAGAGAAATTAATGATATTTGAAGCAGTCTTGCCAAGTCAAAATATTGGCTTCTGACCTTGAGAATCAAGAAGGTCATTCTAAGCATCTTCATTGGATTCAGAAGTGATGCCACCGAATGACCATTTTTATTCATCCAGAACCAGATGAAGCCAAGAAGAGTTCTAGGAAACATCCTTATTCGTATTGTGAGCACTCAAGGCATCTCCTTCAACATCTCTTTTCTCCGTGAGGCTTTTTCCGCTTGCGTAAAAGTCCATGACACTTAGAACTATCACACGTATTAGAATAAAAACCCGGGGGTGACATTTTGTTAAATTTTATTCTTATTAGTGAAGTCATTAATCACAGTTTTTATAAAAGATCACCTTTTTTTAGATTTTTGTGCCATTTTGATGTCGAAGAGCAAAAAAAAAATAAATAAATAATAATAAAAATAAAAAAACTTTAAACTTTTTCCTTCATACAACAATTATGGCAAAACTTGTATTCGAAGGATCAAGTGTCAAAAACGAACATAAAATTGATGATTTCTTAAAATTATATATCTCTATATCAATATTATATCTAATATATCTGAATCAAATGTTATTTAGAGTAAAATCATAATGCGTATATAAAAAATGCATTTGGATAAATAAGCAATTTTTGAGATTTTATAATTAACGTAAAGCCGCCGACAATTTTACAATCAGTTGATTTTCATAGTAAAATTTTTGTCAATAATCAATTTCTATCGATTTCTCACACTTAATATTTACGTAAACATTTTTCACTTTCACAACAGAGTATATAGAAATAAAATTGTATTTTGAAAGCAGTTAAACTGCAATTTATGAAAAAATCTTGTTCATTTAGCTTCAAAATATAAAATATTAATCAATATACTTTGGCTAATTGACCAATAAAGTTTAATATACGATTGCAGAAAATTTGAGAATACTGTTAAAGCCTAGAAAGATTAGTTGTTTTAGTTTGTTGCTCAATGATTATTTGTTTGCTCACAAAGGCTAATTAGACCGGGACCAACTGTTTAAACTTGTTTCCAAATCATTAGAAATACCCACTAACTGCTGAACCAAAAGCCAGAGTGTTTAACATTAGACAGAAAAATCGGCAAGTATAGAAAAAATAGAATTCTTTTCTGGACACACAAAAATTGAAATGTCTTATTGCATGTTTTTGAGTGAAATACTTATTACCAACTATCCATTGCAAATTTCCAATCAATGTAAAAAATACGTGCATTCAATTTAAAACAAATATAATAGCCGAAACTAAAAAGTAAATAGCTCGATTTTCAAAAACCATAGTTAAGTAATTTGGCTATAGAATATACGTGCTAAAATGGCACATTAAGAGATGAAAGGGAATGTTAAAGCAAGTGCAAATTATAATTAATTAGCCGTAATTCCCAATGAGAAAGGTTTCAGAAAAGAATTGCAATTTAGAAAAATATTTAATTTCGTAGCCAAATATTTTTAACCCTATTTATTCAAAATTTTATTTTGCACCACGAAACTTGATTTTAAGCATAGATCACTTATTAAAAAACGAATGAGAGGTTTAGAACTGTTGAAAATAATTTTCAATTACGAAGCAAATAAATAGTGAAGTAAAGATTCTGGTTACCTACGTTTAGATACATTTCCTGTCAGCGTGATATTGAGTAGAAAATCGAAAATACATTCTCTGCAACGAACAAAAACAATACTCTTTCAAGGATCGGAAAAAATAATTTTTAAATATCTTACATTGTGTTAATTTAAGAAAACTATACGATTCGGTATGTATTCTTCTTTATTCCCAGCGATTAACAGATAATTTTAAAAAGGGGTGAAGACCCTCAAGTTTCCATTCTCGAAACAAGCAAAATTTCGAAACGATACACGATATAATTAGCTTTACCTGGAATTTAAATCAAAGCAAATCTACGCTTTAAATTTATTAAATGAACAAGGTTTTCAAAATTTAAAGGAAATATGATCTATATTCTAAATTAGCCGTGCTGATATAACTTTCATTCTATTCCGTTTATTCCTCACTTCAATTCAGGGGGAAAATTCGGAGAACATACAAAGTTTTATTTATACAGAATAAGTAACAACAGTGACATAATAAATTAATGTTATCATATATATAACTATGATATCATATATAACTTTAAAATCGGTACCAGTAGTAGTAAAAGTTATAAGTTCCATCTAGAAACTGGTTTACAAGTAATAAAAAAAATGCAAGATTTAAGAAACCGTTACTAGGGATACTTTTTAATCGGCATAGGCTCGTGAATAAAATTATTTTTTACCATTTAGTAAAATTTTTATTATTAACCCAAAAAGCTTGAGCTTATTTACAGATTTAGAATAGTTTTTTTTTTACACTATGATTAATAGAATTGAGTATATATAAAGTTTATTGATAATGTAACTTATTATCTGCTTTCTCAGTATCACGTACCAAAAAATAAGAGTTATAAGGAGTTACATTCTTGCTATCACGCAAAAAAGTTATTTATTTCAATTCTATATCAACAGCGATATTTCGAACACATTCGCGTGATTGGATCAATTCAATGGTCAAAATCTCCATACGAAACCAGAGAAGGTAAAAACAATTGAATCCAAACACGCAAATTCAAGCACGGCATAGGAAGCAAATGATGAATTTATGGAATTAGTTTTGTATGGTGTACTTAAAATCATCATAAAAAATCAGCTGAAAATTTCTTAAGACTTATCTCTCCATTTTTAAAGCATAATAAATAATCCATTATATGTTTAAGATAGCAGAAATATAAATTATTAATTGAAAAATATCACAATCGTTAAAATTTACAAAATCAATTTTAAAATTGAAGTTTGGTATTTAAAGTACATTTGCGTTTTTGGAGCTGTTTGAAAATAAAATTCTATATTAAAAATCATTTCCATATACTGATTTATTCTTAATTTATTTGAAACAGCGATTTTTTGCTTATTTAATAAAAATAAAGTGAAAAAGTAATGCATTGATACATTACCCCAAGTATTTTTTTTAATTTATAAATTTGAAGTGTAAGAAATATTAATAATAATGCATTTATATTATATTTTATTCCTAATTTTCAACAATTATCACACAAATAATTTGTTATTTATCTCATAAAACGTCTTTCGCCCTTTCCGATCCACTGAGAGAGTTGATAGGTTGGAATTCCCCTTGTGCTTGTGTCATCTGATAAGGAACAATGGTGACAGTTGCGGTTACGATAACCTCAACTAGTTTCACCCTTTTAATTATAGGCCTACGTACAGACATAGGTGTAAGACATCATTAAGCGAAGACCGGTATGCAAATGATAAAATTCAAATCATGTCAGCATTGTCGCATGCCTTCTCAAGTGCTTGGCTTCATCCTGTTTTTCTAAATGTTATGCAAAATTCGTTACAAATACTTTCATCTTCTTGACAAATGTTTTTGATTTTTAAAAAGCGTTGAAAGTAACAGATACGTAAGTAGATTAACATTCAACCAAAACGTTTCACTCGTGAAATTCGGGTCTTTTTCTTCATTCCCGTTTCCTGATAACTGTATGAAAAGAATCACGTGAAAAGGAGAATAATAGAAATCCTGAAGTCAAAGAAGTAGTATTCTTATTCTTTCTGAAAAAACAGTTTATTACAATTGATTCGTACTTTTTATATTCTTCGAAAGTCAATTCATTACGAAAGTTCTTATTCACAAATTGAAATATAATTTTAATAAACTAGACACATTTTAAAATTAACAAAAAGGAATTATAAATCTATTCAGAAATATTAATTCAAACTTATCAAAAGCAAAACAAAATATTAAAAATTATAATGTTCTAAATTTCACCTTTCATGTATATTAATAGAAGCAAACTTTAAAAATAGTTGTTTGTTTCTTAATTTGATAAGTTCCATACTTTATATTAAATAAAATGTTCAATGCTCAATATATATGCTTTACAATTCTATTTTCCACATAAAAATTCACATTTTTTAAAATTAGTTATCTACAAAATAAAGTTCCGATTTTGAATTTTTAAAATCGTAGTAAAATTTGCTAACAAAATTTTCATCTAAAAAAATTTTAAGAGTTTAATATGTAAATGTATCAAACAGGTTTTAAGATTGCTTCGTTAATCGTTTATTCTCGTCATCAAACAATCTACTCTTAATGAAAACATTATTTCGGTGCACGTTTGTAATGTTCGAATTGAGTTCCAGTTCTATAAAATTTATTTTTAAAAAGTTTTCTGGTAGTTAAAGTTTTTATAAATATTGTAATTTTCTCTTTCGTAAAATTCTGAATTCTCATACTTCAATTCGTTGTGGTTTTTAAGCAAGATTTTTTTTTTTTTTTTTAACTGAAAATAAAATTGCGCATGTTCTCTGAATAATAAAATAGCACAAAACTACATCATACTCAATGCTAAGACGACAATGCAACAAAAGAAACCTCACTAACTGCAACTCATAATTAATAATTTGTGTTATTAGTCGAGTCATAGGCAATACAACACTCATTCATTAAGTAATTGTTCAGTAAAATAATTCGTCGCCAATGATATCATTTGTAGCTAACAAGCGGTTTTACGAGGATTTTTTCGCAATACCAGAAATGCAATTAAAAAGATACGTCCAAACCACAAAAATGAGCTGCCGTATCTTGTAAATTTCAGAAAAAGAAATAAGCGTTTTACGATTCTGTCTTCTCAACCTAATTTTTTCAGTTATCATGTTTTTCTTTCTTACATAAGTCTATCATTTACAAGCCGCTTTCTTAGCCAATTAAGGCTAGTAAAAATGAAATAAAAAAAGGACAATTATGTCATTTGTTTTAGAATTTATTTAACCAAAATTATATAGATCTGTTTTTGTTTAGGAAAAATTTCGATAGTTAGAAAATTAAAATCCAGTATTTAGTAAAAATTAAAGTACTGTTATTTTGCATACTATAAATTTAGTAAAAATAAAAGTTTTAATTGAACTCTTATTAGTCAATATTAAATTATGAATTCAAGAGGTAATAAATCTGAATCAATAATTAAAATAAGTGTAAATATCATATGAAGAAAACTCTTAAAAACTGAAATTATAAATTTTCCATTTCAAAAAGCAATATTTACCACATTTTCTAAGGCTTATAGAAAAAGCTTTAAAAAGTTATTTTTTGAGAAAAAAAACAATAAAAATTATTTCTATTAAAAAATTGAAATTTTTAATAAGTGGTTTTGCAAGTTGGTAGTAAGAGTGTGCGTAATCAAGAGTCATAATTGTGTGTGTCAACTTTTTTCTTGAAATGGGACTATTTTGCTGCAACATACAATTTAAATATAAATACTTATAAGCATCCGTATTCGATTTATCATTCAAGTCTATCAATTGATAAATTTAAAACATCTGCAGTGACCATTTAATTGTCAACTTGATAACTTCTAATTTTATTCGTATTGTTTTATTCATGAGAGCGATGCAAAATGTCTAAATTGTTCCATAGTAAATATTTTTATTAAAAAGGTAAAAATGGAAATTAAAGTTTTTAAGGAAAGAAATATTCTTTAACAATAAAGCAAGTGTGGAAAAATAACCTAGAGGTCATTTAGTGTATAAAATAAACAGTATTTCAACCTTCCATTTACAAACAATGCTTCCATTTTTAAGATAAGCAAAAATTCCAAGCAGATTCCAACATTGAATAAATTACCATTCAGTGTCAATGATTGTTATCTTTAGGCTTCATTTTGCCATTACAAGCACATTTTGCCGTAATACTTGTTTTTATTTCTACCATCTTTATTTAGATTTTATGCAACTATCAATATGGTAATAAATCTTTTAGATATGACCATACCTATTTAAGTTGTATTTTCTCACTTTATATTCAACTATTTTAAATCGTTAGCCATAAAAATAGATTTCAAAATATAAAATATCTTAAAAGAAAACGAAGCATTGCTTTAAAAATTCATTGAAAGCATAAATGCAAATCCTGTAAAAATAAAATTTTTATAGTGTTAAAATTAAATTTAATTTTACCATTTAGAACCAAAGAAAACTTATATCTATCAAGTTATGATTTATTAAGTTAAGAAATATTTTAAATATTTTTGACAAAACTTATCATAAAATATTTAAGGATCGTCAAGTATACTTAAAAAATCAGATGAGTTAGTAACATTTAATTTTTCATTGAAATTGTATATTCATTTTATTGTTTTCTGTAATTTGTAAGTATATTTCTATAATTTTCTTTGCTTAAAGAATTATATATTTTATTAATTTATTGTATCTTGAAATTAAAAAAATGTTCTAAAATTATGAAATTAAAGTTTTATTTAATGTTTTTATTATTTTACAATATATATATATATATATATATATAAACTTTCTACTTTTATAATTTCCATGTTTATCATACCTTAATCCCTTTTCTTTTTTTTCGAAATTAAGAACCTGACTTCGGTAAATCAATCGATAATGATTTTAAGAATAGACAATTATAAAATCTGTCTATTCATAAAATCATTATTTTTAAAATGGAAGACCCTAAATTCTTTCAAATAGATTTTTGCATTCTGGTAGCTAATTTTCTGAAGTGAGTGCTCGGGAGTTTTTTATGTTCTGTCTTTGTCACACAAATACTGTCTACTATTTATGAAAAGGTTTCTCTAATAGGCAATAAATATAATTTGAATATTCAAACGCATTTCATTTTTCAGTGATTGACGATACATACAGTGGCACAAACAATTGAAGATACACCTTACTTTTACTTTATAAAGCCTATTTTCAATTGAAATAACACATTAACTAAAAGTACAAACATAATTTTGTTCTTAGACATAACAAAAGGTTTAATTATCATTAAAATTAAAGAAAAATCAATGAAAAAATTCTAAAAGAAAAATTTTCAGAGGCATTTCAAATAAACATAAGCAAATTTATACCTCAAAAAATTGAGGATACACCAATGAAATTTTTGTTTAATTAGCACTAAATTTTTATTCTGCTTGCTACTATAATAATCTAAATTTGAGCAATGTTATTTTAAACTTTTTGTACTGTTATTTTTGTTTTTTGTGCAAATTTAAATGGAAAAGGGCTCCTCGGAGAGAGACCAGTGTTGATGTATGAAAATTTAAATTAAGGTTACTTAAGATGGAAAAATCTTATCGTGAAACAGCTGAAATTGTCGGTAGAAGCAACTCGTGTGTCCAGAAAATCATTGGATGATTTAAAAGCGATGGATTATTTGAAAATAAAAGTGGGAGAGGGAGGAAAAGTATTCTGAGTGATGTAGCCAAAAGGAAAATGTTGAAAGATATCAAGATTTATCCTAGACTAAGTGCAGTCAAACTAGCTGCAGAAACTTCTCGAATAATAGGCAAAAGTGTAAGTGATGATACCGTGAGAAATGTGATTAGACATGCTGGATATAACAGTCGAGTTGCTCGAAAGAAAATCAGAAAAAGCTTTTGGAGTTTGCAAAAACTCATCAATTGAAGACAGATAACTTTTGGAACAAAATAATAATTAATTGAAAGTAAATTCAAAAGTTTTGAAAGCTATTGTCATCAGAGAGTTTGGAGAAAGCCGAACACTGCTTTGGATCCAAAAAATTTACTTCCTACAATTAAACATGGTGATGGTTTGGAGTTGTATGGCTTCAAATGGGGTAGGAAATTCAGTTTTTATAGATGGCATAATGAATCATAAGCTTTATATTAATATACTCCGCAACAATCTTAAAAAAAGTGCAAAAATATTGGGTTTAGATGGAAATTTTATATTCCAGCACTACAATGACCCCAAACATATGGCACATAATGTCAAACTATGGTGTCTTTTTCATTGTAAACAGCAGTTGTGCACACCACCACAGTCCCCTGACAACAATGTCATAGAAAATTTGTGGGCCACACTCGAAACAGAGGTCCAAAAACAGCAAATTAGGAACAAAGCCCATTTAAAGCAAGTGTTATAAGAAGAATGGGATAAAATATCTCCAGATACCACCAAAAATTGGTCTAACCTGTACCAAGACGTTTGGAGGACATTATAAAAGACAAAGGACATGCAACCAAGTATTAACACTCTCTTTGTATGTGATATATAACAAAAATTTCGTTGGTGTATCCTCAATTTTTTGAGGTAGAAATTTGCTTATGTTTATTTGAAATGCCCCTGAAAATTTTTCTTTTAGAATTTTGTCATTGAATTTTCTTTATTTTTAATGTTAATTAAACCTTTTGCTATGTCTAAGAATAAAATTACGTTTGCACTTCTAGTTAATGTGTTATTTCGATTGAAAGTAGGATTTATAAAGTAAAAGTAAGGTGTATCTTCAATTGTTTGTGGCACTGTATATATGTACCATTCCATCAAAAGATACATATCTTTTAGATTTGAATAAATGAGTTTTGCAAGATATTTGAGATTTTATTAATCAAAATATCAAATTAGGTGAGTAACGAATCATCTCATAAAATAAGATAAAATAATTAGGTATTTCATATCTAATAATTTTACAAATTTTCGAATCCCATAATAAAAGAATATAATAAAATTCTGATGATACATTGTATACTCGCGTCAAATCATGCTATTTTTCTACAACTACTATGCAATGTAGAGGAAAATCAACATCTGAACACATTTAAATCTAAAAATTAGGCTCAGATTTTATGTGAATATAATTAATCAATATCAGTCTTTTCTAAAGGTTTGAAATCAATTATGAAAAGCTCTTTAGCATTATTCATTCATTCAAATATATTTATCAATTAGCTATGTCACTGTGCTGAGTGTTTTCTGCAGTTTAAAAGAATCTTAAATGAGTTTAAAAATTGAAAGGCAATGAAGGGTGGCCTTTCAATTTTCAAACTCAATTAATATAGAATAACATCGCATTCTATAATTCAGAATATTTTAGACAGGGATATTTTCAACATTCAAAACGGAAGTGGTTACTGATTTGCTTCATACATTTTGTGCTAAGAATAAGTTTTAATATGTAAATAGTTTATAAGTGCCTAAAATTTGATTTAACACAAAATTCAATTTCTTAGAATATCCTTTAATCATTTAAAAGAACAGCCTATTCGTAAAATGCATGTTCCGATACAAATTTAGCTGTACACATGTAACACAGATCACGATAATAGTTTCAACAATAAAATTACTCGCCGACTAATTTACTTGGCAAGCAAATTGCGGAATGTTTCTTGCAGCATTTGATATTTCACAGCGCATCGATCGCCACCATGTATTTAGCATCCTTCATTAAGCAGAAAGCGTGAGGGAAATAAAATATCGCAACCCTGGCCGCTGAGAATTCGAAACAATGCGAGAAGCTCATTTGGCGACGACCTTGAATACATCCAAAAAACCATTCAAGCACTAACGGCCACTTCGAATTGGAGACATTGCTCAATGCAAAAACCAATATTTTATTATTTGCGGAATGAAGAAATATAAGCTGAGCACATTCTACGAGATGGAAAAAGTTTTAATTCCTCGAGGCGTACAAATCGAATCATCGTTTTTCGAACTTCCGAAAGTGACAGAAATCGGGTCATGGTTATATAAAAAAAAATTCCACAAACTTTTTAACTATTTAGTTCTGGAGCAACGAAAGTGGCTTCTGTCCGATCCTTGACTTGTTTGCTTTCCTAGAAGCTGTTTATCGACTTCTTTAAGAACATCTTCGAATATTTCAGGTAATGGATTTCAAACGTTATAATCATGGCGATATTTTTTTTTTACTCTTCTTGTTCTGGTAATGTCGTTCCTCTAGCAATCAAAATCGGGCAGCCTGCCTTTCTCGTGTCATCAATGACCTAGGAGTCGTCTAACTCGCTAAGAAAAGTGGAATCCTTTTGCTGAGTAACCGTCCTCGAAGAGTGTGATCGGTTAAGGGCAGTGATAGATCAAAAAGGTTCGAAAGATGACATCATAATAAAATGGATAATTGGAGTGGGATGGTTATCTATGTCATCTGCATGAGTACTTTGACTTACATTCAGATATAAATGCAGTTAGTGTGATCACTTATGTCTTAATACAATCCATAAAGAAATCGGGTCATGGTTAACTATAAAATCAATTTAATATTCTTTAATTATGACAACTAAGTATATTCTCAATGTAGTTCTGTTGTCTACAGTTAAAGGAGAAGATTCATATCTCCTGGATATAAAAACATTAAATGTTTTGTTTATATAAAAAATCTCAATTGAACAAATATATCCAAAGTTTCACATCATAAGAACATAAAATATTTTGATTACAAAATCCAAAAAATATTATATTTAGGAAAATCAAAATGTAGCTGTTGATTTGTCCCTCAATGTTCATTTTTGCACACAAGGATTATTTAAACTGGAGCAGCTTAAAGTAGATTCCGAATCCTACAAACATTCCTGGCCAAAGTTGGACTCGAACCTACGAATTGTTGAACTAAAGGATAGACTACTAACCATTCGACCCCCAGCTTGGCCTTTTAAAGGATAACAAAGTATTTCTTATTTCGGAAAAGTTGTATTATTTGTTTTGGAGACAATCATGCACTGTAAGAAGTTTTAGTTAATTCTAATTAGGCAAGAGTCCACATTATTTCGTTTAACTTCTAAAATCACTTGTGGTACTTGCAGAATAACAGAGCCCAAAGACTTTAGCAATCAGATTAGTATGTGAGATACTAAATATTTTTTCTTTATTTATATTTTATGAAATGTTTAAACAGCATAAACTCACTCGCACATTCTTTGTCAATTATAATAGAGGAAAATAATTAAAAATAAAGAAAAATGGAAAAAAAATAACAAATTTTACGATTGTTTGAAAAACAATTTTTACAAAGCAGATTCGTAGGAATAAAAATTTTATACGAATTTCTGAACCTAAGAACGCAAAGTCATAAGAAATTTATTTTTGCATTTTTCTTTTACTCATATTCTATTCTCAAAACCTTTTAGAAAATCGTATTTTCTTATAATTCATCAGCTAAAACCCATTCAACAGAAGTAATTTATAATTAATAGAATATAATCTAAAGGTTTGCGGCTCAGTGGTTACTTTTTACTTTAAATGACTAATTTAACATAACTTGCAATTTAATGTCGATTAGAGCCCTTACAAGCATTCTTGAGAGAAATCGGAACTGAATTCAAACTGCGTAACAGAAGGCCAGACCACTGATTTTTCAATTATCAACTCGGAAAGCTTTTTACAAGATTAAAAATACAAAAGAAAAAAAAATATCATTTCAAATAAGTTTAAATGAGGGCGAATTTATAAATTATTTGGTTTAAACTATAAATTTTTTTAGAATATTTAATAAACATTTCAAGTACATATTTAACAAACATTCAAAGTAACATTTTTAATCAAAAAACTGATGTTTTTTTCTGACGAATCCTTGCTTTTGAAATTAAACTCATATCATTCCCTGCGATATTCTATAATTTACATTCAAAACCAAGTTTCAATAAAATGTTTTTCAATATTTTCAATTTTTAAAAATATTCTTAAAAAATTTAATATTTTGTGAAAACTTTCTAAATTATTCAAATTCTATTTCAATATAGGTATCATATTATTTTCAAATTATATATTTATTTTGGAACTTAAATTCATTTGGGAAATATAAATAATGGTACAAAATTTGCATTCCAGTCAATAAAGTTATTACAATTGCATTAAAAAGACACTTTTGTTTGTATTTTTATAAAACTTTTTTGCACAAAAATTATTTTGTTGATTATAATTTTAAGTGGATTACCGACTACTACAAACATCTATGCTCAAAGTGGGAATCAAACACTTGAAACGAAAGCCAGGACGCTAACCATTTAACCATCAGTTTGCCTCAAATTATGGAAGATTCAGAAACAGAAAACAAATTATTTTTCAGTGTCGTTATATATCATAACTTTTGAAAAAGGTTACAACTTATCTTACAAACATGAATTTTAAAAAATTGTTGGACCCTGAACTAACAAATGAGCTATTAATGATACGCAATTTATGTTAAAAATTAACTGCTTCGAGAAATATAAGAAAAATCAAAATAGGCTTTCTTTAGTAGAGTCCAAATACCTGATTTTTAAAATAAATAAAAATCCTTTGTTAATAGAGGTTCCTTAAGCAATTATTTGTAGTTAAAACCAATGTTAAATAAAACTCTAATTTTTAAATTTTTTATAATTTTATACTAAAATCTATTAAGTAAAAAATAATCTAAAATGAAATAAAAAAATATTATTCGAAGTTGACCTAAACGTGAGTTATTATATTTAAATATTTTCTATTCTCACTTTGACTTTTTTCAAAATAATTTAAATGGATATTCCAATTCCTATTATGGTAAAAATTTAAAATTTTGAGTTACATTTTAAAAGTTCACGCACAAAAAAGTAGTTGTATATCTAGTATTTCAAAAGAAAACATTGCCTAAAAAGTTCTGATTATAGTACAAAATATTTTCTTGAATTTTGTTTTTCAATTTAAAAAAAAATGAAACATCACTATTTAAAAATGCTGAATCTCTTGAAAAACCAGTGATAATTATTCTCTATTTTTCAGTTTATCATCAATTATCTATTATGAAGTAAAGTTAAAGTCCGAAAATATAAGCATTCTAATTTAAAATTTGAAGCACCATATAATGTGAAGAAGAAATTATGTGTGCTAACTCTAATTATCTGACAAATTATAACCAAACGGACAAAAACGAGTAACGCACTCATTTTTAGAGCAAAAACATCTAAAAATGTTCTCTTTTATTCTAAATTCATAATATAATTCATATATGCGATATATTTTTAATTTCATTATATCCAAATTTAGACCTAAAATTAACAAGATGTAATCTCTTGTAAAATGAGGTATATTCATTTATACATGTCGTTTTATTTTCATTGATACCTTAAGTTCATGCATGAACAAGTTTGTTTTGATTAATTGTGTCTTATTGGGCTTGCGTAAATAACATACTAAAAACATCTAAATAGTCTAAAATTTAAATTTATTGTGCAAGCTTTATTCTAAAGTTTATGTCTTATGCTTTTAGCTTTAAATGTTTTTATAACAAATTTGTCATAAATGAAGTAAACTCAATGTCAAAATAGAATTTCAAAAATATTGGGCTTCTTCCATTGGAAAATTCATGGTAAATTTTAACAGATTTTTATAATCTTTTAGAACGATTTCCACTTTAGCTTCGTATTCCTTTCAAACGACTTAATTCCTGAAATGATAAAACCAACCAAAACATTTATTTGCCATGATTGGAGAGAGATTTATTTCGAAAAAGTCATGTAACAATATTATAAGCAATCTGTTTTATCAAGATTGATACTTTGTATTGTGAAAGGTATAATTTTTAATCCCTCAATGTGATTTGTTTATATATTTTTTAGTCCATTCTCAATATTTCATTCATTACATTGACTTTATAAGGATGGGTTCTTATATTTAATAACCACAAGGAAAGTGCTTATACTGCTAGGAAACACCTTTCCAAACAATGCAAGTACTTTCCTTGTGGTGTTCTTTCATTCAAACATACTTCCTAAAGAAAGCAAATCTACCCATTTCGAAACCCCAACTGACGAGTTAATTATTCATGTTTATATGCATACAAATGAAAAATTTCCAAATTATTAAAATTATTTTCAAACGATATTTAAATTTATTGCCCCAGTTTAATAATTTCCGGAGCATAAAAAGGAAAAAAAAAAAAGAAGATATTACGTCTTAACAATCTGAGTGCATCATTCAGCACTTATTTGAAAAAGTTTAACCAAAACCAGTCTTAAAAATTATTTAAAGGTAATGAAATATTTTATTCTATTAAACTACTTAAACATGCTTTCATTTTATAAACGTTGTAGTTGATAACTGAAAAATGAGACAGCAATAGCTTTTTGTCATGAATTTCATTAAATGAATAAATCTTTCATTCTATTGATAACGAAATGCAATCAGATACCATGCTATCAGCCAAATTGCTTTGTGCAAGTTACTATTTTGTTTGTTGTGATTAAACCAGTTTTCCAAGACCAGTAAATGGAAGTTTTAATCGCACTACATTAAATGAAGATGAAACAGTATATGCAGAGTATTGATAAAACTAACCTTGTGTGTGTGTGTGTGTATTGATCCATGAAAAAGTTTATGGCTAAAATCTCATTTAATAAAATTGTACCTCGCTCTATATCAGTTTTTGTTGCTTGGAAAATTACTTGCTTATTGAACTCAGAACCTCGTAAGAAATATACATAATATATATATATATACACTTTTATGTATTTTCATACATAAGAATAATTTTATGAATAAATTCATTCTTATGTATGATTTGTATAAATGTTTTGCTGGAAAACTCTTGAAACATTTTTTGGTCAACATAATTTTTTTTTTTTTGTTGAGTGCTACTCAGGCTGACAATATGGGGTGCGCTGCTCCAATTTTCCAACTAAACCATAATTTGGTGGGGAGTCCTAATTCTTCAGTATAAACGTGTCATAGGTCATTTATAGGGTAGGCAACCATTCATACAAGGGAAGGACAAAGACAGGAGAGAGAAAAGAGAAAATATATCCATGCCTGGGGGCGGAACCAAGATTCGAACCCAGGACCGCAGTCAGGTACGCTGACTAGACAGGGTGAAATGGCAACATAACTTTTACTTCATGTACATAACTTACAAAAAATTGATAAAAAGAGCTTGAAAGACTAATGTCAAACATTTAACAAGAAATTAAATAATTATTATCCATACTTTTGTAAATTTGTAAGTTTAGAAATATTAGTTTTAGAAAGCAAAATTATACTTTTTAAAATATTGCTTAAATATATTTTATTTTATAAATTGTATTTTTTTTTTAATATTTGAAATTTTATCCTCTCTTCCCTTTTCAAACAGAACATGAAGACAATATCCAGGTAATAGTAAATGTGATCCATCAGGTAATTTAAAAATATCACTTGAGATGATTTTATAGTTCAAAAATTGCATTTGGTAATTATGTACGTTGTAATTAAAAGGATACAGTGATGATTGGTCATGTTAATCTTTCATAGCGGAATGAAAGGGATCAATTTAAGAAAAAAAACTAAGAACCGGACATTTCTAACTTTGTATCAAAATCAAAATTATTCAAACTACCAATTTCTAAACAAAAACTTCTGAGATGTATACCGTTTAAAAAAGAAAGAGAAACGAGTATTTAATATAAAATGAAGCTATTTTATAAAGTGCCACCTTTTAGTGCTTAAATAAATTTAGCAAACATTTTATATTCAATCCCTAACTTATATCTAATCTATGCAATTAGAATAAATTTTTAAAAACAATCAAAAATTATAACACTAAAATCCCTCAATTTTTATTAGCTCTGTAAACTTACAATAAAAAATTTTTTTATCCCACAATATTTGATTAATTTGCTTTTCATTCTGAATAGTTTTTAAAACATTTCCACACTTTATTTGAATTAAGTACCCAAATCATTGGGGATAATTTTATATGAATCGAACTTTATGCAAATTAAAAAGTAAAAAAATATTTAATAATTTAATTATTTTTAAGATTTTAATGTGATTATCTCTGATAATTTAGTTCATACAAAACTATTTCATTTAAGGAAATTTTTTCATTGTTATATTTAAGAAATATAGCTTTATCACACTTTTAGTTGAAACAAAAAGTTCCTTTTACTTTTCTCAAATCAAGATTGAGATATTATACTAAGTAGCTTTAGTATAAATGAATTTTAACATGGAATTAAAACATAAATCTGCTTAGTTTTCAAATTCAATATGCAAATAAATTTTATCTTTTCCTGTCATTACTTTCCCGTTATATAACCACTGATTTATTTCAATAATTTCCTCATTTTACTTCACCAGATCTAAAACAATAAACCATTATTTTTCGATTCATTTTGAGTCCGATTCATTAATGAATGGGGCTGAAAATTTTCAGACATTAATTTTCTTTACTTTGTTTGGACTAAATCGTTTCAATTCAAATATTATATCAGGAACTAAGGATGTCTGATTACGATATGAGTTATTCTTATCATTATCTGCTATGTAAAACAATGAACACTTTATTCCAAACAGATTTATTTGATCGATGTTTGTTTAACAATAGAATATCAGAATTATTCTTATTTGATAAATAGTCCTTTTCTTTACATAATCCTATTCAGTACAAAAGAGTAATATTCCTCAGTTTTGATAATGTTATAATGGATAAAAAATAATTATTTTAATATATCAACTATGACTAACTTATTAGAATAATTAATTTTATATCTATCTATACAAACAGTTGGATTTTAGACTCAAGGCAATAACATGTTGGAATTAAAAAAAGAAATACAAGCAATTTAAGGACATTAAAATTACTTAAATATCGGTCAATTCCTGTTGGAACGATTTTATTAAATCGTTTATCGACAATAAGGTATGCTTATTCAAATCAAAATTCACTGCTTCCTAGTGGAAAACTTAAGTTAAATTAAGGGATTCTATAATAGTCAAAAAGCTCTAATTTCACCTTACTCTATTTCAAACAATAATTATGGTGTGCAATTATTTCGTGTAAATACTTAATAAACAAAATACTTTTTCAAATTAATTGAAAATAGGTTAATTATTGTTGATAGACAAAGATGAATATTTTATTTACAAACGGGGTAGTCATTTCAGACTTGATAAGACTGTTTTAATTCAATAATGTTTACAAGTTAAATATTTGAAATGCCGAGTATTAAATACATCGCGGTTTAAAACATTAAATTTCATATTGAAGCAATGAAATCAGTCCATATTACAAGTAAACAGAAAAAATATTTATTTCAACATCATAAAAACATTTTCACACAAATTATTTCCCTAGAGAAAAAAATTATAAAAAATAATGTCGAACAGAAATCGTTAAATTAAGCATCCATTCTGGCATTCATTGATGAAATATTAAAAAATTTAAAAAATCATTTTGCAATCTTTATATGAATATGTGGTTCATAAATACCATTTAGTGTCCATAAGTAAATATAAGATGCACAAAATGATAATTTTATAAAAAGTTTCTGCAATGATTTACGAAAAGAAAAAATTGAAATTATTAATGATTCGAGTAAATGTTAAAAACAAAATTATTATCACAATGTTTACACACCCTTACAAAACGCTTGGTCACATTTTGTGAACGATAAAAATCATCCAAATAGTTGGGCAATTTCCGACAATCATTAATAAGGCCGCCATCAACACCCAAAATATGTCTCCAATAAAAGCTCATTTCGAATTCCTAAAGGGAAGAAGAATTAATCACGAGATATTCCATATGGAATGGCAACACTTTGTTTCGGTATCACGCAGAAAAGATATTTTTCATTCCAAATAGTTGGCAGGCAGGCTTTGACTTAAGCCTAATGATAGAAGTATCTTAATTCTGCCTCTTAAAGGGTACCATTTCTACCTACACACTACCTGTTAAAGTCAGAGCTCTTGTACAAAGAGATAACGAAAAGTAGTCACAGCTCAAAATATTCGAAAGAAAGACTAAGTATTCAAAGGCTTTTACAAACTATTAATCAGGAATATGGACAGGTCATTACATGGATTTTCGATCCAGTGACACTGCCCAATGTTTGACGGATGGTGCCTTCTAACAAAGATGCCCGTTTTTAATCGACATTTTTGACTAATTAGCAAAACATGTCGTTCGAATTCCGGTAACCTGAGCTTTGACATGCGCGTAAGTTGTTGCACGTTCTGTAATTAAACGCCTTTCGTCATGTCTGGCTGCGCTTAAGTAATGGTTTACTGAAAATGGCTCATAAATCAAAGAGGTATCTTGAAATAGTTTTGTCTTATCTCAACTTTAGATTGCTTCGCATAAAAAAGTGCTTGTACAATGAATTTTTCTCAGAAAGATCATCATGTACGTAATCAATAAAATTATCTGACAGTGCAATTTATTTTTTTTATTGTCACTAACCAATGCAGATAAGCATATTCCACTCGCACTAAGTTATAAATTTATTCACTACTGGGATAAAAAGTAAATAATGTATTTTATCACATCTAGAAAATATATAATTTAATTTTATAAATTAAGACAAATATATTTATATTGTGGGAATGTTCATGCAATACAAAAGTATCTTAATAAAAATAATCAAAACATCTTACGATACGCTTGATTTTTGTTAATAAAGAAAAAGAGTCCTAGATATATTTACATAACTCTTAAAATGACGAAAAGAGAGTAGCACAGATCTAAATGTAATATTTTATATGCACATGACATTTATAATTTGCCCTTCTTTTCAATTTGAAAATCTTAGAAGTCACACTAAAGTCAGAAAAATTATATCTACCTTTTCAAATTCCAACCGACACAACTTTTATCAAATTAAATAATGAAAGTTGATAGACATTAAAGGATTTTCTAATTTAAACTATCAATCTTTTTCAGTAAAGACTTAATAAACTTTAGCATCTATTACAAAAAAATTTATTGTTGCATTTATAGTAAAAAAATTTATTTTTGACTATCTTCTACTTATATATTATTGTCTACTTTTGAAGATGATTGTTATATCACATTTAGAATTAACCAAGATTTTTATAATGGAATTATACATCTCCTAAAGTCTTCAGATGGATAATAATTTGTCTCTTAATCAGATTATAAGGTCCAAATTGCTTTTTTCTTTTATATAGCTATCTTGTAAAAATTTAAATGACAATTGTATTAACTTGGTCTTTATTTATCAATAAAATACACGAATGCTGCAGTATGAAAAGACGTACAAAACGTAAGGCTTATGTACAGTTTGCAAATCGATTTTGGATTTTCATTATAAAAATCAGAAAAACTGAAAGGAAATTAAATCTTACTTAATCTAGGAAGAGTCAACAAATTGCTCAATTTTGCTCACAAGAGAAAATACTCGATTTGCTAATATAATGCTTGAATGGCCTATGTATATAAATTTACAAATAGAATAAGCAGCTTTCTACATAGCCGACAAGCAACTCTAAATGTAAACAATTCTAAAGTTATTACTTCGAGAAAAACTGAATTGCGAAGTAGACAATATTAGAAGTTAACTGGGCATACTTTTGATGCCAGTAGACTTACTGACAAACTGCAATGGTTAGAATGCAGATTTTTATTGTATTTAAGAATATTATTTAAGAAATGCAAGTAAAAAATTCTGTACGTTCACCGAATTTTCATCCGAAGTTGAATGGAGTATGTTTACATGAAGGGGAATGTTTACATGCTTGTACATTAATTTAAAAATTAACATTCACTGTTAAGTTACTAATCCCGCGATGTACAAGTCTTAGAAGTCATCTATTATAGCTTCAAGAATGGGGTCAAATAACTCTTTACTCCCTTTTAAAATTATTATCTAAGCGTAACTGATGAGGTATAGAAAAGATATTCACAAGATCAAATCTTCCCTTCTTTCTATAATCTTAAGTGCGTGCGTATTTTTTATTAACAATATTTAATTTTTTTTTTTTTTTTTCAAATTCTAAAAAACACTGCTGACCTGTTGCAAAATACATGTTTCCAATTATCCTAATAAACCACCCATCTGAACTGCATTGAAATGCGAATGAAGATTCTTGCCATAAATTATTTTATTTAATTTGGGACTAGATATTAAAGGAATTCCCTACTAGAAAACTTGAAGTTTTTTTAAGTAACTCCGTAACTAAAGAGAATTTCCAAGCTTTCACACCTTATTTGGTTTATTTTCATCTGATCTATACGAGAAATTTATAGATCAGCTTTGTAATACGAAGCAAAGTAAATAACTAATAAAATATTATTGCTATAGAATATTTATGTACACTCTAAAGAAGAATAAAAATAATTCATCTTATTATTCTAGCTTTTAATTTTGCTTTCAGAGAAAATATCTTTTAATGAGATTACTAAATACACATCATGTGATAACGTTCAAAACTAGGATTAGATCATCAAGTTTACAATGCAAGTTAGTTCAATATCATACTTTAATTTCGGAAAGTTGTTATAAGTTTTTCACGAAATCAGAAATATTTTACATTACGGAAACAAAGTTCTAGACATTGTATTGATGTATTGTGACGGAAGAAAGCTTTAAAAAAAACTAATATTTTACATTAGTAGCCGTGACCGAATCTGGAAGCTGTCATATTTACAAATTGTCTTTTATTTGATCACAATGAGCTCGTATATTACTTTAAGAAAACGATTGATTTATGTTTTTAGAATTCATAGAAATATATAATTAACTGTAAAAAATATTACAGAGAAAGCAAAGGAATTTAATTTTTAATAATTTCATTGTACTGAAGCAAATTTGTTTTTACAATATGAGTTATTTCAAAAATTATTTCAATTAAAGAAAAAATAAATAAAAATCTTTCTCATTAGAAATAAGATTTCAAAACAATTTCAATACGCTTACATGTCTCCCTCAAAATAAGGTTCATTATCTTTGTCAGACAATATTGTTTTCAAAACTAATCTAATCAAATTTTAGGACAAAATGACATTTTTTAAGTCAAAATATTTTTAAAATGTTTTGCTTCAGCAGAAGCTTATAAAACTTGAAAAAAGATTAATCAGTAATAAAATTATACCATTAAATAAGAAATCATTTTTCAAAATATAAATACGGAAAAAACGTCACTTCATTTATGAAAAATATTAGTAAGTTTACAATAAAAAAATTTTTTTCACTTGAAGTATCCTGACTTTTTTATTAAATAAATATGAAAATCTAAGTCAAAATAAAAACTCTTCTCTTTCTCTCTCACACACACAATGCAAAGAAACTTCTCGACAAGCTTTTCAATCTAGAATTTTTTTCTAATTCGAATAAAATATGAGTGAAAATATAGTCAATTTTACCTGATAACAATTTACAATCTTCCTTGTTATTTTAAATACTCTCTTCAAAAAAAATTTATTTTCTAAGATATTACAGTTGTTATATTTGAAAATGACATAACTTGATGACATATGAACTGAATCATTACGTCATTCATATCAGAGAAGTACAGCAAAAAAAGATTTAGAATAGTTACATTCCCTTTAAGTATTTCATAGAAAACTAAAAAGATTTAAAATCCATAAATATAAGAAGCAATAGATAATACTACAATGTAAAATAACGATATGACAAAATACCACTCATTATATCAGATTACAGTTCTTTTAAAGTTTATTCCAATAATTTTTGAAAATTTCTCAGAATTTAGTTTAATATTTTTACTGAGCACCTCCAGATATTAATGAATATCATCAAAACATTAAAAAAAATAGCGTATTAGAAGAATGCAGACACTTGACTTACAAGACATGATGGTGGACATTACATTAATTACGAATAATCAAATTAATTTCCTCTTAAATTTCTTTTCATCAACATCATTGAGCATTGTTCATTATTTTATCAGAGTATCAATAAGAATATTGCGTATCAATTCTTTTATTAGTTTAATCATTATAAATATAATTTTTATACTTGTGTCACATTCCATGTAATAATCATGGTTAAAGTTACTCTAAAACTATTACTAAAGACTGTCTTCTCGTATTTGTGATATTTTTCTCAAATTTAACCGCAAGAATTTGAAATTCTTTTCAGCATTTCAACATTAAAAGATTGAAATTTTACACAATGCACACCACTATCTATTATTCTATTATTTTGTAGGTTCTGAAATTCATTCGGCTGACCACAGCTGAGTGGCTACACCCAACAACTTCTGAGAAGTTGAGTTTTGCTTCGACGAGCAGGGAGAGAGGACGCATTTGCAGAATCAGCTACTTGTTAAACACTATCTTTCTCCCAAGGCAATAAGAAACTTACAATTAATAAACTGTAAGATATTTTTTAGAACTAAAAATCATTGTGTAAAGTCACCACAATATATAAAACTGCTTTAGAATACAAGATTTAAAACAAAGTGGAATTTTCGCAAGGAAAACTGTGCAACAGATTTGGATACATTTGAATGGAATAAGCTAAAACATTCAAAGATTTTTGCAGTTTTTGGTCTAACTCAGAGTTTGATATAGGATAATTCTACTCATATAGAATGTAACATCATTATATGGTCTAAGTATGATTAGCTACAGCAATAATTAGAATACTCCATCCTGTCTGAATTCATTTGTATTTAATATCGAGCCATGAATGGCATTTGACTTGACTCATCTCCCCGTCAGAACAAAATCTTTATTGGTTTCGCCGGTGCTTAAAACATGGGGTTTTTTTTATTACTATTTAGGTGTTGTTCTAATGTTCCTTTGGACTCACATGTGCTAAATCAACCGAGATTTATAGTTCCAAAGATTTCTATAACCACTATAAGCATTCACTTTTTAAAAGGGTTGGTTTTATTTAGTTATGTTTCTTTTCCATACAGAATGTTCCATATTAACTATTCAAGTGAAACAATGTGAACATAACTAGAGCAGAGAACACTCAAAAGAATCTTCTCAAATATGTAAGGGAGATTTGAAACAGCTTTCCGCTGCCAAGCTATTCCCTACATGTAATATGTCATTATTACAATAATTGATCTTATGTGACATTTTTTTCATTCTAAGATTACATGAACATTCACAAACTTATAAAATATTATGAGGTCTTAAAGAAAAGCTTTTCTAGAAATATTTTCATTTACATGACAATGAAAATGTATGATTTTATATATTTATCTCCAGACTCTTCGGTTAGAATCAAACCAATTAAATATTTTAACTTCTGTGATTCAATAAAATAAAATATTTTAATAAATTTATAAAATTCAATTTTATCTCCATTAAGCCATAACAAAGCTCTGGAATGTGAAAGCTCTGTAATGAAACATTTACCATAGCTTAAAAAACTAAATTTTCTGTTGGTAGCATTAATATTCAGCAAAACTATTCCTAAGCTCAAACGGAATTATATCAAGCAACCACGCCCATATTCACTGATAGCCAATCCTGTTTAAAAAAATGGAACGATGGATTTAAAGGATGGAATTGATTGTCCTACAAAAATAAATTAAACATGATTTTACAGCTAAGAAATTTATGTACGATTGATACCAAACCCAGATTTTAATGCGTCATAAATATATACTGTTATATATCTTACACGAACTCGCACATATTTCAAAATAAATTATTCTTAAATAAGAGCATTCTAGATATTCTAACCACAATTTGCGATGAAGCAAGTGAATATTCTGTTGCGATAAGATCTCGCGCAGACAGCCAATTTGTATTTACTCCTGAATTTTTATATTCGAAAAAAATCTAACTTCAAGTTTCATATAATTGAAAGGATAGTTTGTCTAGATTACAGAAAAACGATCAATCTTTCAAAAGTGCATTCATGAAATAAATTTTTGAGAAAAAAATGTCACACCCACCAGCAATTTTCTTTTCAAGGCATGATTGGGCGACGGCGTTAGTTGTAACACTTGCTCACTTGTTTTTTTCTCGTAATTTGTTGTTTAAAGAATGCAGTTTTGCGCATGCCTTAGTGCTACTTTTCTGTCAAAACTCCGTTGCCTACTGCAATATTTTATGATCAATATTAATTGCATCTCGGTGCATTTTGATCTCGGGTGAAGGTAGTCATGTTTGAATCAGCTCTAATTTCGTAAGGCACCAAATTTAAATAAAAAATTAGTTGCTATGAACAAATATCAGTTGAAGAAATAATCGAGCCCAATTGAATGTTCTCTGCCGATTAGCATGAGTTCATAGTTATTGCATTTAAATTAAATTTCTACATAGGGAAAGAAATAGTTTTTTTCTTTTATATTGGTTAAATACTTAAGAACTAGGCACTTTTGCTTTTAGTTGCATTTTATGGCGAATGCTCCTAAAGTTATTTGTTTGTCCTTCACTTATAAAAGCTAATGAATCCTTAATACAGAACAAAAATTAATTGTTATGCCATAGAAACATTCATTATTTAAGATAGTTTTATAAAAACTGGTTAAAATAGCAAAATAACAAGGATCTTGAAAGAAGAATGATGAAATCTATAATATTAGTATAACCTAAAAGTAAATGTAATGATGCAAGAACATTTAAATACAATAAAATAAGATAAAAACTTTTTCTAACTTTGTGGTATTAGTTTATCGTTTCATGGCAACTGTTCTCATACGAAGGGGCTAATTATACAGGGTCTATAGGTTAAAATAGATTCTAAGCAATTTTAAACATCCAAACAGATTAGAATAGAATTCCTGAAATGTTATGTGAACTGAAGGTCACAACTTTAACCATTCGTCTACCACCTCGTTACACTCGACATGGGTATGGAACCCATAAATTATTTTATTGAATCAAACGGTAAACTAACGACTCTTCTTCGAGAATAGTAATGTCTATTAAAATCATCATAACGATTTTGTTATATCTCACTTCTTAAAATATTATTTAAATACAAAGAATAGTTTTGGTTGTATTTGAGGATTTTCCTATTTCTCTGCGTTCCTTTTAGTGCCCAAGGACATTTGAACCGAAAGAATACGGAATCTATGAATTATGAACTCCAAACCCTATATACATCCAATTAAGAGATAAATTGGACTGAGAAGTGTTGAACAAAAAGCAACAATTTCAACAAATCAGCTGACAGCTGGGCACAAACAGAAAGTGGAGTATATTTCTCCGTTTTGGACGTACCTATTGTTAGATTAGGAGTGAGACATTCTAATTCACGATAGTACTTAAGATTTATAGCTATAATCTTTAATTCTAATGAAAAATATATAATTTATATTATCGAATAAGTTTGTAATTGATATTGAAAGGATTAGTAAAAGAAGTTTCATAATTGATATTTTTATCTGATGAGATATTTAAAAAAAATTTAAATTTTCTTCTGAATATGAATTCGAATCAAAGGTATAAAAATTTGAATTGAATTGGTTCAAAATTGAATTCACGTGTCCAAAAATATTTTCTATCAGAAAACTTGAATCGTTATATATTTGGTCCGATTTTCCAATAATTTATGTTTGGCAAGATATTTATTAAAACAATAAAATCTTTCATTAAGAATTATTATAATCACATAAGAAACCTATTCTCTAGATGATTATATATTTGATATTTTAATTAACAGTCATATGTTGAATTACCTTCAATTTAAAGTCATAACATCACTACATAGAGTCCCAGTGCACGAACAACGTTTATTATAAAGTCTTCTAAAACGTACCAGCAATAAGAATCAAAGTTTCCTGAAATTTTCTCGAAAAGAATTCAGATTGCTTCAATTGCTTTTTTGTCAGTAAAAGAAACTGTTTAAAGCATAAAATTATTTTTAAAACAATTAAATAAACTCGCAATTTATATATATATATATATATATATATATATATATATATATATAATAACAAATGTATAACTACATTTACAATTGATTGGTTGCCAATAAATCTTATGGATACGTAAATTTTGACTATTTTCATTCTAAGTTTAAAGTTAATTTTCTTCTTAATTTTATATATTTTACAGAAGTTCACACACACAAGAAATTTAATTGTCAGTTTCATTTACATTGTCCGTTCTAAAAACTGTAAAACTTTCTCAACTTTAAATGATTCTTAAATTGTTTCGAATAGTTTTTATAAAGGAAAAATTTAATTATATACTTACATAATAAGTAAAATGTATTTTCTTCTTTATCAAATCGTTTTAGTGAATTTTATAAAAATTTGTTAGAAAATTAAATGGAATTGCAAATTACTTATAGATGTATATAAATAAATGATATTTAATTGAGAAATAATCAATTAAAAATTCATATACATATATTAATATACAATTTAAATTTTAATTTCATAACTTTTATTGTAATTACATCATTTGACATATGTTTATTAAAATTTTGTATCAACCGTAATATTTTCGAACATTTTTGAATTTTAACATCTAATGTTTTCTTCTCTCTCTCTCAATCGCATAATTATATACAATTCAAAAATTTCTAATGACTCATTCCTCTTTTTCACTCGACAATTTTCAAATCAGAAATTTTAACATTTATGTTTTAAATGTTTATCATAACGAAATATTTGAGATTTAAGATTGGTAACTTTGAAATTGGAGAAAAACTTATTTGCTTAGCTGCTATGCTTTCTAGAAATTTTTCGAAAAATGTTTTTGTGTTGAATGCATCCAAATATCCATTTATTGCACATAAATCCTTCGTCAATCTACGTTTAATTAGTGAATTTTCGAATATATATTGATTGAAAATAGATCTATTTTTAATAAATATATATTGAAAATAAATTTGTCATCGCTTGTGCTCAATATATACTTGCAGCATTTTACTAACTTGTTTGTCATTCGAGATATTTATATATATAAGCATAAAAATCCACTTGCCTATAAATAGCTATCCTTAAGTAAAGGATTTTAGGTATACTGGAGAATTTTTTTTTTTTTTTGATTCTTGTTCTAAAATACTAAAGAATTGTTTCTTTTTTAATTTGAAGCAACATATTGTCAAGGTGGTGGGATTTTGCTTGATGGAATAGTTTCCAGTAACCTTCGTGCAGGGTCACATATTGGTTGGTGAAATAATAGAGCACCCAATTCACGGAAGATTGCGTGCTTTTCTTGTCAATAAAAACCATTTGGGTCAGATTGAGTATGTGTGAGAGCTTCTTTTGCAGTAGGTTAAGACACAGCGGCGGAACGGTAGCCAACGGTGCACCGTGTATTTCTGACCTCAATTCTGCTGGCTTGCTTCACTTTCCTTCCCTATTTCTTTCTCAATTAAAAGAGGAAAGAATAATTAATTTCCACTTTTGATTTCAGAAAGACAATATCAAACAATTTAACGTTTAAAAGTAAATGTTTCAAAATTTAAGAAGTGTCTGCCTTGTACCGCGTTACATATCACTCAACTTCTCTAAAGTAACTGTCCTAATAATAATAATATATATATATATATCAAGTTATAATGCTTATTTAGAATAGAAAACATAAGTAAAACGTTTTTTACAATAAAAAACCTGGATCTTAAAATGTGAAATAAAAGAATAGCATGTTTATGAAAAACATCCAAGATTTGAATATTATGTTAATTCTTATCCTAAATTGAAATCAATTTAAATTTTAAAATGCTTATATAAATTCCAATGTAAACAAATTTAATTATTAATTAGCATGTAGAAATTATTAACTCCCTACATGTTATTGGTTGCATACATTTTTAATTTTTTTTTATTTTTATTTTATTTTATTTTTTTTATTTTTTTTTTGGGGGGGGGGAATTTAGAATGCTGTTTTTATTACCTTTATAACTAAAAAAAAGTTGAAGGAAAACCAAAATTTTAAAAAAAGTTACAATGAAAACATTAAAATTTAATTGTTTTTATTATTCCATTACAAAACAGGAAAAAGTTATTTTGTAACTTTCTTTCAAATAAAAAAGAAAATATTATCATGTTCTTTAATAATTCCCCATGTAAAAATTATTATTTCCACTTTACGTTATATGTGTATGTTTATATCGTATAAATTTCAATATTTGTGTTCAAATTCATATCAATAACTTAGCATTCACTTAATTTGCATTGTTATTATTAAAGGTTTCATAATATAAAAGATAAAAAGTTTGATAGATTTGTTTACCTAAAATAAATTTTGAACTCCTCTAAAGTTTAACAAAAGATTGGTGTGCAAATGAGCTGGAAAGAAAGAAACTAGTTTATTTGGCAATGAGTTTCTTTTTTAAAATATCGCATAAATTTAACATAATTGATACAATTTCAATTCCCCAATATCAACATTATATTTCCCAAAAATGCAGTCAAATTCATTAAAAAGATTTTTATATTCACATTGATGTTCACACAGATCATATAAGCATTTCGCTACAATGGAATTATAGGCTATAATCACTGTTTATGAGAATTTTGCGCAGAATTGGGAAAATTTTTCAACTTATTGTGATATACGTTGCGCCGGATTTTAATCTAATGAGATCCGAGTGTATTAAATACGTTCCATTACATTAAAAACACAAAGACGAAGGAATGGCCTTGAATATATCATCTTCCTTTCAACCGCAAATGAAAGTGAAGTTTCTTTTCAATGAGGCAGTGAGTTTTTTATATATAAATGTACAATCCAAGTGCGGGGGGAGGTTGACTTCCAAATGCGCGGTCACGCTTCAAAAGTCCACTCAAGGTTGTCTCGGATCCTTTGTTTTCACTCGAGTCCGAATTATTTGGCATTCATTAGCGTCAATAATTATACTCGTTTAATCAGGGTAACATGCACAACACATACAAGAAATCACGTCTAATGCATTTATTTCTTTTTCCTTTTTATTTTTTATCGTTCCTCATATTAATCTTTATTATTTTTTAAAAATATATATGAAAAAAAACTTTTGATAAGCAATTTTCTGGTTTTTTAAATTATAAATAAATAAAAAAAATCAGTCAGATTACAATATTTTTAGATGGAATGATCTGACAGAACTAAGTAAGCATTAATTCGCAAATTTTGCCATATTGAGCATCGCTAGATTTATCGATGGACTTAATAAGAGTTAATGTATGAACCACTCAGAAGAATGTTGTTAAGTCCATAATACAAAAAAATGAGATAATCAAAATTTCTTAATTCATATATTTTCTGGATTTTTAGTTTATTTTATACGGAAATAATAATTTTTATTTCAAGGGCGAATACTCCTTGCTACGTAACAATCCCTTAGTACTTGAAAAATATTCATTTCCTTAAAATTTATAGAAATTATAAATCATTACAAATGAGACAACCGTTTTGATTTCTGAGGGAGAAAGATGGAATGTAAAAGTAAAGGATTTTAACTGGTTAAATTGGTTGTTTGGTATCCAAATGCCAATTTGTGCACATGATTTTTAGAATGGGATCTACAGGCTGATAATGATTGCTAGTAATTGGATAACGAATTAATTGATTGGATAACGAATTAATTGATTGGATAACGAATTAATACAAACATTTATACTCGAGATTAAAATTGAAGCCACGAACTATTGAACCGAAAGCCAGATAGACAACAACTTGGCTTCCAACTAAATAGTCTTTCAAGAGAAAATGCGAGATAAGTTTTATGTATTTAGTATTTCAAACATTTTGCAAATTAATTTCATCATATTTTAATTGACAAAAACTAAAAGAAGAATATAACAATACAAAATTGATAGCTTCAAAACAATTTTACAAAATAGTCTTTATTTAAAATCTATTTTAAATAAATTTCAGAAAATTTTAAAACAATTTTAATTTTGATAGCAATTTATAACAATTAATCTTGTCTTATACTAACTTTATAATATAAATGCTTCAATTATTCTGCATTCGGTTTATAAAAATTAATCATAACGCATGGAAACTAATTTTGGGTAAGCAATTCTCTAAGACAAGCGAAAGTAAAAGCCTTATAATTTAGAAAAGGAAAACATTTAGAACAATATATATACTTGAAGTTAAACTTACATATGCATCAATATTAAACATAAATAATTGCTAAATTAGATGGATTTCAAATGAGCAAATTCAAAACTCCAGTTTAAGAAAATAAACTTAACAAAAACAGTTTCCTCAAAATCTGTTTTTCTTATAATGAAATGTTTCATTGCGCAAAATCACTGACTTCATAGAACATTTAATTAGAACTCAAGGAAACTTCTGTTCCTGTAACACGTTTGTTGCAAGAAAATTAAACAATAGTTGTATTCAGTGTTGCTTACTTCAAAATTTATGTAATGGAAGCTTTAAAAAAATATTATTCGAAGAAATAAAATAAAAATTTCTCCTGATATTTTCTCTCAGTCGAATTTTTCTTTAATTGAAAAAGCAAACTTTAAAATCTGTGAACTTGTGAACACGATTTCAGAAGTATGAGACTCAATCGCCCACAGACATTTGGGTCAGGAAACTAGCAATTAGAAGTGTGATCAACGTAGCGAAAAAGCCAAAACGCACATTTTTTTAATGAAATTTGTTCCAATCCAATAAACAGCCTCAAGAAATTATGCAATCTATACTGTCTTAAGTAGTTCTTGAAAGTGAAAAATGTTTCTACATTTTTATGACATAAATGATCATAATGCTCTTATTTTTTTATTTCATGATCGTTTTTTAAATTTACATTCATCCGAAATATTTACTTTTTAAAGGTTTTAATTATTCCTCGTTGTTTTGAGGAGTTGCCTGTGTGTCTCATATTATATATAATTTGTATTCTTAATAAAAACCAAATATTTTGGTGGGCATTGCGACTTTTGATTATTGTTGTACAGTATAAGCGCTTCAAATATAGTCACAGATAACACAAAGTTAATTTTCTCAAACCTTTTTTCAATCTAATACTTAAAATCTTTTTGAATATGATAAACTTTTAGAATCAGTTAATGTCGGATGAAAACACAAGATTAACTAAAGTAACATTCTCAAAAATCATCAACCGAATCTTAATTCTAAGACATGCGCAAATGAAAAAAAAAATAAAATATGGGAATAATTAAAGAAAATTTTAAAAAAAAATCATGAATAAATAAATTGAAAGAAAAACAAAAATAAAAGAATAAATAAATTTTAAAAAATAAAAAAAGTGAAAAATATTAAAGAAAAGGAAAAAATATATAAAAGTGAAAAAATAAAATAGGTAAATTAATTTATCATTATAATTACATTATCATATAATACATTATCATACTTTTTGCATTTAGATTAAGTGATTCCAAGAAATTTATATTCGATTTTCATTTCCCAACTGAATATCTAATACAACTGCAGATTTTGCTTCGAAACATTTTAAAAATGCTTAATACTGAGACAAATTTTAGCGCAAACACTGGAGACCGAACTACAAAACGTAAATGTTAGTAACTATAAATTAAAAAAAAACTAAAGCTGCATATGATGAGTGTCAGAAAATAACTTTCAGGTACACTTCAACTAACAATTTTTTAATACTAACATTTTAATTAAACTTCCTTTATATAAATATTTTTCAAATAGTTAACTTTTTACTCAATTTCAAATGTTTATATATTTACAAACTAGTTCCTTTATTCCTTATTTTGGAGTGATATCAGAATTTATTTTCAATTGATAATGTAGTTAGTTATGAATAGTAAGAACTAAACGTAAATTAATTTTTTTTTTTTTTTACTTCTGTTTCTCTAGTGATACTTAAGTAATGAGGCAGTTAATGTTGATTATCGATATCAGTTGAGTCAAAAAATATTATTTTAACTCTAATTCAGCTGCCATTTCGTTTCAACTCTAAGCAAAGTTTCAATATTTCAAATAATGATGCAATCAATGTTGTCTAACATACAGAATAATGCAAACAAAAAACTATTAGTTATTTACAAACAATAATAAAAGTTATTATTTTCAGATAATGACATAGAGAGTAATTGTTGATTGGCAAGTGAAAATTAATAATTTATCTGCAAAGTCTGATATTGTGTTCTAATTCCTTATTTCCAATAACGACAAATAATCTTTTTCGAATGACTATGTAACGAATGCCAATTGATAACTAGATAATTTACCACCGATTATTATTTTATGCTCTTTGAAAACTAAACATTTAGAGAATGTATAGTTTACCTTTACCACTTGAATATGATCCCGAGTTGTATTTGTAGACAATAAGATCGAGATTTGTACAATAAATATTGCACTAGTTCTGATATCTTCTTTTGACAGTTTGGATTGATACTATTGTCGGGATAAGTCTCTTTAGATAAGACAGGGAATATTAGAGCAGGTATGATAGCATCACATACCTTATCATCACCTTTGTTTGTTTCTTTTTTTAATCTACATCTTCTGGATATATAGTACTTAGATAATAACCACTATATCATCTAACCAGTAGTAGTTAGCAAGAATTTGAAGTAAACATCAGAAAAAAAATTATCATTAACTTGTATCCTTATATGTGGTATCGTGTATTTCATTGAATTTTTTTTTACATGTTGAATAAAAATTAAGTTTTTTTTTTTTGATTTTCTGTTTGTGTTTCATAATTTTGATTTTCTGTTCATGCTATCCAAATGAAGAATCTCTTTGTAATCTTGAATCGATGGCCCTAAAATCAAGTATACACTTAGAAAGAAAATAGTCTCTAAGAAATTTGTTGAGTGCATAATTCCTAGAATTCAATGTGATCCAGTGTTCTTCGGAAAGGAAAGCGATAGATTTGTTGAAGTTTGCTAGGCAATTGAAATATGTGTTGCTTTGTAATCACTTTCTGGACAAAAGTCTTATTCAATTAATATTTACGGTTTAAAATAGATTACAGATTACTACAAACATTTACGGCTGGAATAAGTACGGAATTCTTTAACAACTGAACTGAAGACCAATCCAAAATGGGTTATACGCATATCTATGGAAACTATAAAGTTTTTTTTTTTTCTCTTGTCACTCAACAGTATTTTTTATATATGAATACTATTTACTGAAAACTTGCAATTTAAGGTGGACTCTGCACCACATCTCATCATCTCAGCATCCAAATTCAAGATAGATATTGAGCAAGTGAAATAATGAAGTAAAAGCCTGAATGCTAGCCATTCTTCAACCAGCTTGACCATATTTGTAGGAAAATGTAACGTTCCATAGATTTTCTTCTATGTTACTGGAATATTCACTATTCATGAACAGCTATTCCAAAAGAAAAATTGCTACGATCGTTCTAACAGTCTAGTAGCTTAAATCTGTCTTATAACGGATATCAGCTGTTAGACTATCAGGTAAGTAGATATTAAAATACATTTATAATGAAGACTTCTGTTGGATTAGGTATCGAGCCCACTACATTCAACACAGGAACTAAATTTCTCCGATTATTCTATTTAAAGGTTAGTTTCTTTGTTCAAATTTATGTTTTAAAATTCAAAATTTAATTAAAAAAATGTGATAGTGAAAAATTTCATTAATATGGGAATCATTAGAAATTTTTGCTTAGAGTCAATCAATTATAAGGAGATATTTTTTCTGAAGATTGAACAATTGATTTTCATTACTTTTTGAATTCATCAAAATATTTTTGAAGCCAAGACTTCCTTATCTTAGTTAGAATACATCACATCCTTATTCTTTAATTCATTTATATCAAAAAATTCGTAAAACTTCAATGAGTAAAAAATATTAAAAATCTAAAAATATTATTAAAATAGGTATTTAAATTTTATGAAATGAAATTAATCTTAACTCCCATTACAAAATCGAAAGTTAAATTAATGAAGTGTTACAAGAAATGCGATAGAAATATGATGAGGAAATGTTTTTAGGGGCAGGATGACAATTCATTCAATACTTGACCAGACTTAAAAAACATCTTTGAATGTGATTTTTGGAAAATTTAAATTTCTCAATATTTTTAATGCTCCCAAGTTAAGACAATAGTTGAAAATTACGATAATGTTTCCTCTGTGTAAAAGCTTTATATTAATATAAATAGGGAGCTCAATCGAAATCACATATACAGCAAAAGATAAAGATATCGATTAAAGTAAAAAACTGTTTTTTACTGCATTAAATTAGTTTTATGCTTATCACTTAATTTTCCTTTATCTTGGATACATTTCAAAATATTTTCTTTTGTAATTAGATGTTATTTGAAAAGTAAATGAAATTTGTTATGAATAGTAACGTGGGTTTTATGAAATAAAAGTGCAAGCATCTGCTTAATTAATTTTATTTTTGGACTTTCAATGTAACTTTTTCACATGAAAATTAAATCAATCAGTAAAAATATATACTAAAATGGCCGCCGAATCACTGTACACATCGAAGCCTTAATTAGATTTGGTTTAAATCTAGAAAATGTAATTACCATTCAGCTTTTGCTTATTTGTCTATTAAAGGTCATTTTCTACATACGAGGACTAATACGACCAGGACTTAGGGTTTGAAGTGTATTTCTCGAACCATGTCTACATCCAAGCCTGAGTGTCTACATTCAAAACACTACTATTGAACCAAAAGCTAACCGTTAGTTGTCATTTCCGCACCTAAGCTAGTAATCGAACCCCCAGACGGTTAAACACAAAACCAGCTAATGATTCAACTACCATTTTGGCAACTAAGGAATGAAAGTTCCTTAACAATGCACCTTTAAAGAAATTTAATGTTAAAAATATGATAAAATCTTTTTATAGAAAATTTAAAAATTGTTATTTCAAAAATGGTGACAATAATGATATGTATTTAATATTTAAAGAAGCAAACGGCATCATTTACGTCAAACACAACGTAAAAAAGCATTTACTATCTTTAATAAAATTGAACTGTAGCTCTATACAATTTTAATGTATACAAACTATCGTGAGAAAATTCTAAATATTATCACTAATAATATGAAAAAATTGTAAATTCACAATAAAACTACTCAGGTGATTAAAAAAAACTGGAAACACTCAAAATTATTGTAAATTAAGAAATTATGATGATTGAAGAATGATATGAGTAGTGAATTAAGGAAAATTCATTAAGTAAAAAAATGAAAATGTAAAGATAAGAAAAATGATACCAACAATCTATAAATAAAATAAAAGAACCTTAATAACGTAAAGTGATGAGTGATCTAATGAGGCTGAAAGAAGGAAAACTGACTAATAAAAGAAAATGCACAAAATAATGGAAGAAATTAAAAATACATAAATAACCAAAACTTTACCAATATAGTTAGTATAATACAAAATTAAACATCGTTTTAATAAAATTTGTGCAAAGTAGACATTCTATTCTTTGATTTGCATGACTAAGAAAAAAAATGATTTTTGGAATTCCAGATTTTCTAATATTATTTATGGGTTAATTTGTTGTTCAAGCCGTTTTAAAAAAAAATGAATTCAAGGAAATTTATAAGGCAAACAATAAATTTCAATGAATTTTAAACAATAAACATGTATTTTCACATTCATGGATTGGTGAAATAAAGACTAGCCCACGGATCCTTCCTTAACCATCTAGTCTAAGCACTTTTTTAGGCCTTTAGTTTCAAGTCTAATTTCATTGATCATTTTTAGCAATATTTATTGTCAATAGTGTTGCTTTGAATTAATAGTTAACAAGATTCAAAGAAAAATAGTTTGAAATACAAATAGAAATTCGATTTTTTGCATAAAATTGATAAAATATATAAGAATCAAGAACATAGACAACAATGGTGAGGACATTTTTTTTTTCTTGAATAGTATAATATCAATAATTCGTCAGTATTCTAATTAATTTTATTTTTAACCCTTTGAGTAATGAATTATTTAAAGTCTCTATTATACTAAAATAAGCAGATAAGTCTCACGTGTCAAATAAAGTCAAAGGGTTGATTAAACATATATTTATCAATAAAGTTTGCAAATAATGTTATTAATGATCGTACACGTTTTTAAGACAATTTTCACATCACATTTTTTTAAAATTGTTGTGTCCCCCAATTATATTACTTTTGCATACTCTAAATACACGCAATTCCCCATTGTCATTTGTAAAAATGCGATTGAAACCTGTGTCCTGAAGGCATTTCCACTGCTTTCCTCTCTTGCCAAATGCTAATTGCCTTTAAGTGCTTGTGTTAAGGTCTGCAAATTGAGGACATGCCTCGTGCGTGTGTTGGTCCAAGATTTAAAATAAATGTAAACGATTTAACTATTTTCCGTTTATAGTTGATTATTATTTTTTTTTCAAATCAAAATGTATTGCAATTGATATTTTGTAATCAATATTTGAATATTGAACTAGTTTCTTCACATTAAATGTTGCAAGAGACCATATAAAAGATGCACGAATGAAGGAAAGATTGAGACTTATTCCTAATGCCTAGTTGAAATTATACGCAGAAACTAAAATTGTGTATCAAAAGTTGACTTTAGAAATGCAAAACAACCAATCCAATTAGAATTTCATAAATGGATGGAGTTAAACGTCCACGCTCTATATTTGAATTAAGCCCAAAAACATTTAAACTGAAAGAGAGCAATGAATATTCAACTGTCCAATCAAATTGTCTAAACCAAGAGGAAATTTTCAAATTTCGAGTTTTTTCAAATATTTATTGTTAAAATTAAACATCTCATAAAAAGTTGAATTATAGTTATATGTTTAAATGAATATCAGTAGCTCAAAAATTAAATTTTAAAAATTTTAACCTTTTCTACTTTTTTTGTTTTGTTCTATTTATCACTCTTTGATCGGCTCTTATTCAAAATGATATTTTAAAACCATTTTTATAGTGACGCATAATACTCATTCATAATTCTTATTTTCATATTCTCATAATTTAGTTTTTTCCAATTTGTACATTTTGTAGAGTATTAATCCCTATCTTGTTTGCTTTGCTTTATAATAAGCAATTTTATGTTCAATATTATACTTAACGTTATTTAAACTTTCAACAGCAAATATTTGAAATAAATTTAGCTAGAGGTTTACCGTTCTATCACATTTTACCTACGCTTACTAATTCTATCGGATTGGAAACTACGGCTTAAAATAGATTCAATTCTGTACAATCACTCCACAATAAGAATCGAACATAGGATTATGAAAATTTTAAAACAGTCATTTGTTAATTGGTTCATTTATCTCTGTACGATCACTTTTAATCCACAATAGCTGATTCAACCAGAATCTAGAGTTTAAAGTGAATTCTGAATCATGATGTGGAAATCAAACCCATGATATGTTGAGATGGTGACCATAATTCTAAATTCATATTTAACACATTTAAAATAAAAATTAAGTATAATCTTACTTCAGGATCACTTATAGTTTTGAGTATTCGTAAAAAAATTAAACATGTGTGTAAACATTTTGAGTCTAAATAATTTAATTCTACATTAGAAAATAAAACGTTAAATACAAATTTAATAAATAAAATTTTCTTAAAATTGAATACTAAGTATAATGAATTTAAACTTTTTAAACTTGCTTCTGGTGTTCACACTAACACTAATTGATATAATTTTTACATAATCTTTATATACTTCTTTAAGTTATATACTTCTTAGTAAAATAAAATGTTTCATATACTTAAAAAAACCTTTTAGCTTTCCAAATATATATTTTAAGAAAATGTATTCATCTGTATTTTCTTACAGAATATTGTGTATTTTATTGTATATATATATATATATCCAAATCAAGATAATTTGAAAAAAAAAGTTATGTTGTTTGGACAGTTTGAACACCATAAAAAATTCTGAAAAAACACTTTATTAGTCAGAAGATAATTCATTTTCTTTAAATACATTTTCTTAAAGTAAATTTGGTTTGGAAATAATATAGGTAAATAATAAATTGTATACACCTTCTAATTTAAATTTGTAAAACTAAGCAACTAATTTCAAATAATTCATAATACCTATTGATTACTACAGTTGTCACGAAGCTTGACAATTTTACTGGTGACGAATTTATTAAAAACGGCATTGAAATTACTCAAATATTTATGCGTTTATACATATATAAGGAAGTAGAAGTGGAAACAAGTTTGCAACTTTTTACCATTCTTAAAATTCTTGCTCTTGTTCTTTAAAAAACTTTCTTTCAAAAGTTCTCACAAATAACTAGAATTTTTTAAAATGCATAAATTAAAAACTACAGGAATATTTTGATTATTTATATTGAAATGCAATATATTCGTATATTAAAATACTTATTTATATACTTAATCTTTTAAAACATTAATATAAAAAAAGCAAAATGGTGCATATTTTTGTTTTATTAACATATATAATTGTATTTTGTTGATAAATTTACAATATTCGATGTTTCATTTACATTATACTTTCAGACAATATGTCAGTATTGTTAAATCAGAAAATATTTTCAAATCAAATTTTGAAAAGATATAAAGAATTATTCTAAAAGTAATCTGAAAAGTTACATGCCCTTTTTGAAAATTTAATAATTTTCAAAGAATTTACTAGCTTCAAACGCATAACTAATAAATTTGTCACATTTTCAATACTCAATATTTAGAGTAAGATTAATAAGGTCTTAAAGCAATTGGAACACATTCGGATAATCAAAAAATCGGGGTTAAACTGTAAGATTTTCCTAGAATGGTAAAACTATCAAAATCTACATTCTTCGTAAATTATTATTTAATATACCTGTAATTTTTTAGCTTCATTCTAAAATGCAACATTTTAAGTGTATACACTTTCAACGATATTATAATATGCTCATAAATAGTTCAAAAATATAATAATATAGTTCAAGAATATAATAATATACTAATAATAGTACCGGATCATAATATTACACTTAAAGTAGTGTTATATAATAGAATTACACTCATTACGAACTAAATTAAGTCAGATGCTTAACATTTAATTCCAAAAAGGTTTTCTTTCACACTCGAACAACAAGATCAGAGAATGTGTGCTTACCTTCTTGTTTATGTGATGCACTGAAGTTTAACAACAGCAACAGCAATGTGAGTGATCCTAAGAAATCCCACAGAATCCTGAGTCCCACCAACTTCATGCCTTTGCAGCACTTCCTTTGGGGCTCCAGTAATAATCCACACCAGCAAGTCTTCTCGTTTTTCTTAGGGTTTACTTTTTTTCGAGACTTAAATGCAATATGAAATCGAAGCAATGTACACAATCGCACTTAACATGCAAAATAATAAAAGTTTCAGATCTCCCAGAATCGAGCAATAAGTAGAAGAGAAGACGTTACGAAATGTATCGTGATCGGCACGTTCGCTAACATGCCGAAGAAGTTTGTCTTCTCGTTTGAGGAAGTAGGGAAATCAAAGACAGGACAGGTAGAAAACGCAGGTGGGTAGACGACAGAGCGTTTCCGCAACCCAACTTCATCTGAACTTCCAGAGCGAAAAAAGTTTTGTTTCGCATCATGATATCGTGGGCAGCCTCGTGATGACGTCATAACGGTTGGCGTCGGGCTTTCTGCTGGAAATACCAGGAAAGTTTCAAAGTATCTCGCCACACAATCGCTGTGAATCTCGTTTCAATGTTCGTTTAAGCATTTAAGGGAAACAATGAAAAAACCATAATCTCGATATAGTTTTTTTTTAATTTCGCATAATATTTTTAGTTTAAAAACTTTTTAACCTACCACAAGAAATTGAAACAGAATTTATGGATTGGTTAATTTAAATGATCTACACACTGAAAATTCCACTCCTTAGCTGACTTTTCTAAGAAATTTTTATTTACTCATGTACACAGATACATTATAAAATTACTCACAATATATGCTTTAATACAGCGTAATTAGTATTTTATCTCTTAAACTGCTGTTTGCTTCAAATAAATACAACCCTTACGTTTTTTATATTCTATGTAAACATACCTTATATAAAAATAATTGCTATCTATTCAGCGCAGCACAGTTTTCTATAATATTTATAACTTATCCATTCACTTTAAAATTAAAATGGTTTCGTCAAGGAATCTAGAACAGGATGGATCATTTAGTATAAAGATCGAAAATTTTTTAACTGAATCATACGCAATGAAATTTATATATACAAAAAAATTCCTCTAATTATTACTTATATAAAAAGTAAAATATAAATGTTACGTTGTTTAGAGGAGTAGTGCTGATTTAACAAGGTCTTCTCACTGATAAGAACGGTCTTACTTTTGGTTTAAATGAGCCTCTCTAGTAAAGAAGTAAAATTAGAAAGTGCCTCGGCATCTTCGCAGTAAAAAATACCATTGTCATGTCTTGTGTGTGATAGACTCAAATCCTGTCCCTGTAAAATTGCTTATGCGCATTTACTTTCATAGGACAATATTCCTCTCCTGTAGTAGCATGGAAGTTGAATAATAAATTATATAACTTCACGAGAGAGAGAGAAAGATTTCTGATATATCCGTCTTTTCATTTGAACACAGTTTAAAGTATGACTTATTTGACTGTATTTAGAAACTTTTCACGTTGCAAGAATAAGCACCAGAAAAAATAAAAAATAAGAGATAAGAACTTTCTTAAAATATATATTGGAAAACGTACATTACAAATGAACATTAAATGAAACCCTAATCGTTTTTTGAACAAGAGCACTACATAAGAAAATGGAAGTACAATTTTATTATCATTTGATTGAAAGTGATGACTATTTGATCTTCTACAAGTCTCATGCAAATTTTCATATTGTGGTGATAATAGTATTAATACTATGAATCAATTTCGTGAGACAAGTGCACGAATCTTTTCTGTATCATTAGCACATCTTAAAAGACGTTTTTAATTACACTTCTGGCCACCTAAAATGCATCACCCAGAAGAAAGCATGTAAACCATGGGCAGTTTACATCATGCGTTTGTGCTGATGAGGTAAATGAACTATTAACATTGCTGAAGCACGCACATCATGAGCACCTGCTGTCATTGCAGATTTGAAACACGGCAATTTTTTGCGTAAAATGGTTAATTATGCTTATAGATAATATCGAGAGACTTTCAACCAAGTTGCTGAGGTTGACTGGGGAATAATATACAACATAGATAAATCTGGAATCATATTGGATGAAATCAAGCAACTGAGATGTGGATCTGTTATCTTTGGCTGTAGGGGAAACGGTGGACCAACGAGACCTATCGCAGAAACTTTGTTGCATCACTGCTCATGACAACAGGCATATTGTACTCATGGCAGTGATAGAATGCTCAACCAGATCTCGAATCAAAATACAACAGCTTTTATAATTTACCTTTTATTAGGTGTCTGTTCATGCCCTTCGACGTCATCTGCAGCTGAGTATATTGCTTTTTACTTCTATTGCTTCTTTTACCCTGCATTCAAAACCTTAAGCCACCAATGGTTTGATGAACGATGGACATTGTCAAAGAAATTGAATGGCATTATCTTTATTTTTGAATCCCGCTTCTACCTGTAACACCACGTTGATCATATTCAACTCTGGAGACAGTTCAGTTGTGAGAGACTTCTGAATTGGGGTGTTATGTATCGACACACTAGCCTAGTAACCAGTATCATGGTTTGGAGTGGTATTGGAGTTCTTTCCTGAATCCCTCAAGAACGCATTGCCGATGCACAGCCAGTGTTACATCTCTAAGGTATTAGGAGCTCATAGTCATCACATACTTTAAGCACCTGCAATTATCCATATTCCAACAGAATAATGCGTGATCACATGTGACAAGCAATGTTCAGGAGTTCTTTACCCATCGGAATGAATTGCTTCTTTGGCTGAATTCTTCTCCCGATCTATCATAACGATCGAAAACGTGTGGTCTATGATTGCATAACAACTGACCCAGTATACACCATCTGCTACTACACCAAATCAACTTTGCCAATGTGTTGAAGTGTCATAGACTGCTATTAAATCAAAAGCTCTTGTTTTATTTTATGACGAGGCATGAGACAATGGTTATATTCGACACATTGAAAGTTACACGCTTACTACAGATTTTATCATCATCTGTATCTCCGAACAGTCTAAAACAAATAAAAAGGAGATTTTCGCAAAATACGCAAAGCTGTATGAATCAGCTTGTAAACAAAATTGTACTTTCATAACTATAATACGAATGCATTAATAAAAATAAAACTTAAATCTAAATTTAGATTAATTTAAGACATTTATTTTATTACATTTTTTATATTATTTATGTTAATTTTACTCAAATTTTTAGATTGAAAATATTTGAGTATTCATTTTTAAGATATGTTAAGGTGTGTATTTTTAGTCAATCAAATGTTGGTACCTTTTAAATCTGCTAAGAGTCTGTCAATTTTTTAACATAATTGATTGACACGTTTCAAATTTTCTTTCATTTATATTTCTCTATCATACTCTAGAAATTGAAAATATTTTCGTAATAATAAATACAAACTAAATTTACTGAAACGATATTGAAAAATATTTTATATACAATTAAGTTGTAATTCTTTTTATTATTCTCCTTTCAAATTTATTACAAAAATCTCAGTTTACAACAAACAATATTATATTTTTCTTAAGAGCTCGCAATACATTCTTAATTTAGTAATTTCTAATTTGAATAGATAAATGAGTCGCACCTGCTTTTTTCCAAAAAGCATTTCCTATTCACCAAACTAATTTGTATCAATACTTTCATTTTGTTTTCGAAATTGATTAATTAATAAATATTTTTTACTCATGTTTTCTTTATCCTTTGTAAATGACAAAGGCTACTTAGAAAAGCGACGCAAAAAGCGTTTCACGTGACACTTCATTCAAAGGGAATCCGTATCTTTGGAGTACTTTCAATGTCATTAGGTAAAAAAGATAGAAACAGATGAATAAAAGGGCCGCTCATGCGGGTAAAACTAATCCTTATAATTAGTGTTGTAAACAGTTTGAAAGTAGTAAACATTATTTTAAAAAATTATACAAGTATGGGATTAATCTTTTAACTGGGAGCTATATTTTTTAAATCCTTTAGTATCTTAATGTAATAAACTTATATATTTATGTAGAAGAAAATTTGACTCGATTTAAAAAGAAAAAATTCATTATTTCTGAACAAATATGTTATTTGATTCAGTTTAGGAATCGAATGTATTCACCATAGATGAAACGAACGAATTTTAAGAAACAGATAAAATATCCATAAATAAAAATCAGTGTTTTAGAAAATTTTAGCTTAGATTAAGATTTTAAAAATGAATACGCAATAAAAGAAAATACATAAAAGATAAAATAGTTATTAAGACTATTTAAAATTGATATCATCTTCTTAGAAAAGGTAATGTTTTCACACACATCCATGAAAGAAAACGTATTCTAAGAAAATTGTATTGTATTCTAAGAAAACGTATATTATAACATATTGTGGTTTTGTAAAAGTGAAAACACACTTGCATTGGTTTGACATATTCATCATTTTGGCTTCCAGATGTATTGACTGTTAGTATTTTATATTTTTTAATAAAAATTTCTTATCAAAACAAGGGTAAATAATATTTTTTTATATATTCCAACTAAATAATTTATAAGATTACTATTCAATACCATTTCATTATTAAGAATTATGTACAGAAAATAAAAAAAAAGAAATGTTAACTGAATACAGAGTTTAACAGCAATGTTTCTTCACACTATTTTTTACAAATTTGCAAATGTTCGAAAATAATTTTGCCTTAGCAATACATGCACAGTGAGTATTTTAATTTCGCTTTACTAACATGTAAAACGTTGAGAAAATCTGTGCTTGGATAAAAAAAAATTTTTTCTCTTTATATCATAGGCTAATTAGCATTTAATCGAAAAACTAAGACTAAAGGATTTTTCCATTAATATAATGAGAACTAATATAGAGCCAACAAAAAATTTCACTGTCAAAAAAACTGGAAGTAAAAATAACGATTGATTTTTCAATCTATTCAAGATGGCCACATAAGTTATCAAATTTCCGATTGTAAAAAAACTTCTCTGATATATATATATATATATATATATATATATATATATATATATATAGGTTATATTGTACTTAATTAAAATTCAATGAGTCCCGTCGCTGTAAGAATTTGGTAATAAAATTGAAAAGATTTAAAACAAAATTATAAAAATATTGTACACATATGAGAAAATGAATAGAAAATAGAACTTTTATGTCATAAAATATTATAATATTTTTGTTCAATTTATGATAATCTAAAAGAGATTGGTCGGAAAGAGCACTTTATTAAAAAATTTTATTGAAACATTCAGATTGCATTAAAAGAAGCTGTGTCTGCAAATCCTTTTTTATATTGCATAAAAAGAAAACTTCCTATTACAATCTTCATGACAATAAAAACCTGATAATTCTTGATCCATTCATTTAATCCAATTTGGCATTTTTTAAATTATAAATATACTAGAAGAAAGCATTCTAAAATTTATTTTGTTGGTATAAATTTACATTTCTTGTTAATACTGGATGAAAGTTTTTTGCGTAATTACTTAATTTTTTACTCGCTTTTTTTATTAAAATGCATTAAAAATTTTTGATAACGTAAGTGAACTTGGAATAGGAGTATTAGATGCTCTATTTTCATACTATATATTTTAAAGATAAATGAACTTGGACTTACCATAAAACTGGAATAAAAAAAATCTAAAATTTGAAATTTGACCATGTGGAAAACCAAGTCAATGATATGAAATCTGAAAATTTTTGTCACATGGTGGGGAAAAACTTGGTCATTACTAAATTATACAATAGCACATTTCCACAACTATTTGACAGATTTTGTCTAAAAAAATTTTGACTCTTTAAAGATTTATTAATCAATACTATATCATTGCAGTTAAAATAACTTCAGAAAACCAAGATCTGCTCAACAAGAAACTTGTTTTCTTTCGTATGCAAACACACACAGCTATTTAGAAGAACTTAAGAACTTCTCATTTAAATTTTTTGTTATTAAATGAAAAACAAACGTATTTTGCATTCCTATTGTATTCAAATTTCCAATATATTTTCATTTTCGTTTTCCCTATTTAATTAGAAAGAGTTAATTTTCTTTCGCAAGGAAATTGTTTCCCAAAAGTTTTTAAAATAATAGAAAATATTTTATTAGCAGCAAACAAGAGTACAATAATTTGAAACTATATAACTAATGATTGAGTTCATACAATGTTTGGTAAACATAACTTGTATAGCATTCTACCACGACATTGAACACTTTTATGACATAAAAGAGCCTTCCCATTTCTTTCACATTTAAATATTTTAATAGATTTTATAGAATTATAACAAATAAATTTCAAGCTTTTCTTTTTCAATTATAAGTTACAAGCATATCATAAGATTACTGTTCATTTGACGTGATAGGGCAGATCATGAAATAAAATTCTACGTGTTGAGGTTAAAGTGGTACTAAAACTTGACAGTTATATCGAGCTCTGCCCATCTCACTAAAATGCCGTCATCTACTTTGCTCAACACCTTTTCTTAGGTTTCATCAAAGGGTGTAGAGGAATACTTCACACCTAATTTTGATAAGAAATATCCTTGAAGCGTTGGTCAATAGAAATGGAAAAAAATAGTTCATTCCTTAATGATGTGTTAAAATGTTTAGAATTAATTTGAAATCTTATTGACAGAATATATAAGTTGTAGGTGAAAGAAAAAGTCCAAATACGAGTGTTTTACAATTTGTATTAATTTTGATGTAATTATAAAAAAAAACACGCGTAGAAGAAAAGAACAACTTCAACATTACTTTTAATCTGCATATCGACTGCAGCGTCTCCTGGTGGCAGGTTTTCCTGAATTAACCACATAGGATTTTGACTATGAATTTTTACATTTGTTTCAATCTTCTATCTTAGTTATCATTCCAGAATTATTTTGCGTTAATGAAAGACAATTTAATACATATGATTAATAAGAATGTAAGACAAATAAGAAATATAAGACAATTTTGCTTAAGACCATAGAAAAATAGAATTGTTTAGCTTCTATAAGCTATACAATTATTAACACTTAAGAATTCTATTACATCGAAAGTCTTAGGAATTGTATACACGTATTGTTTAATTAACTATGCAGCACACTTAAGAACACACGTGTAACCATACAATACGTAAAATATAAGTAGTTATTGACATCTAAATGCTTTTATCCTGAAAGAGTTAACTAACGTAAAATATGATAATAAACTCAAAAAAGCAAAGTTATATTAGAGTGTTGTTTAATGTATATTGTAAACTAGATGTGCTCATGACTCTTAAGGTAAAGCATAATTAAGTAACAAGCTTTGAAATTTCGAGACAGTATTTTTTTATAATGTTTTATTTCAGATATAAAATTTGAGATCGGATCTTAATAATAAAGATTTATTCCTTACAAAAATATAATATTAGGATTATATAATTTAAATCTGAAAACCAAACTCTGCTTACTTTACACTTAAAAGGGATTCAAACTGATCTATCATATTTAGTAGCTTTAGTCGATGCAAATAACAATATGCTGCAGTAATAACAACATGTAGAAACATGCTGCAGTAACCTATCTTAAAGAATATTTATTAAGTGCTTCTTTTGTTTAAATTATTTATACAGAAGCCTACTAGAATTAATATTTCATTACAGACTTTAAAAAAATTAAGCCATTCTATAATTTAGCTTCAAAATGTGGTGAATCTCTCAGATGGAAAATTATAGTAATAAACATTTCTGAAACTTTGTCATTCGATAAACTACAATTAATAGAATAACTTTGAAAAAAACAGTATGTATTTTTACCTGATAAATTTTGAAAACTCGGAACATAACAAACGGTATCGATAAGATTGTTAGAGTGAAATCCTGTAACCAGAGTTATCAATTTTAATATTTTTTTATAAAATCAGATGGGGAAAACGTGTGAAATCTATGGATGCGCTGTCATCGCATTATTAATATGCGGATGCATAAACCTTTAGAACGAAAACATGCGTTACAATAAATGCTTTCCATTTTGTTTTAAGCTTTTGCTCATGGAGTATTGAAAAATGATAGAAAGATTTTTTAACAAAAGTATCTTAATACTAATGGAAATGATGGCAGAAAAATATATTCCTCTCCTAGCAAGAAACAAAAATTATATCATAGCATTATAGAGAAAGCATAAGGATGGTTATCTTGAGGCATGGAGTATTTCATTTTGGGACAGTGTTGACTATTTTCTTAAAATGAAGAGAAAAGTTAAAGAAAGGAACATAAAAATAAATTGGAAAATGTTGCGATATGCGTGGCAGAATTTATCGTAAGTTTGATGTTTCGTAACAAAAAGTGATCGTAAGTTAACACCAAAAACTCTAAGAAATTTTCTATATCAAGGAAAGTACGAAAATTTTTGAACGACTAGCTCATTCAAATCTAAATCCATTTGAATGTGTTTGATTAAATTTAGAAATTGCAAATAAAAAGAATGAACTTACAAATCGAAGCTGAAATTGTTTCGAAGGCTTAAGTAACCATCACAAACTGCATTCACGAAGAACTTTTCCTTGATATTAAGTAGTACCCATTGATCACTAGAGAGAAAATATCCAACCACATGTCCCAAAATACACATTATAATGGCCGTCATCTGCATTTACAATGACTGAAAGTAGGATCTTACTCTTCAATGTGAAAGGTCCTGGATTCGATCCCAAGAACTTTTGAAAAATAGGTGATAAGTGTTATTTTCCTGCACATTAGCTTTCAAAATTTCCTCCTTTGTGACCCTTGAGTACTTTTCATAAACTTAAAAGAAGGAGAAAAAAAACTTTGAAGTTTTTAGAACATGCTCAAACATCCAGCTTACTCCAGAAACAAAAATCTGCATCTGCTTTTGAATTACCAAAAGAACAATTGTTTTCACCTCTTGTTATATCTTTCACTGTTTAAAGATCTTTTATACTAAATAATAACGTACATAGCTAAATGAAAATGTAAAAAAAACTCATAACTGGCGTGTAATGCTCGTATGCTGTTCTTCTAACCTTGAAGAAGTTACTTTTATTCAGCATAATTATTTGGTAAGAAGTCAAACGTAATAATAATCTTATAATTCAATTCTTCTAAAATTTTAAAATAGAAAGCATTATGTAATGCAGTGATTTAAACCACATGCTATAAACTGTAGAAATTTACGTGCAATTTATTCAAAATATACACACGAGAATCCTTGAATAGCGTGATAAATCAGATACATATGTTGGCAGTAAATGAAAATAATTAAAAAAATACAAATCGGATAAACTTAGTAAGACTTTTTAAAAATGAAAACTCATTATAAATTCCTTTTGTTCCATTATCGAAGATCTATTCAAATACAGCTTTTGTTGGGTAACAAAGGAACAGATATTCATTCACATATTCTCATTCGGTTGATTCTAAGTATAAGTGAATTCTACACAATATGATAAAATGAAGCGTAATGATTCATAAATATTGTATACAAAGTCATTTTATGATATTGTATACAAATCTCAAAAGGATTACTTAATTGATGGATGATTAAACTTAGCATTATTAGCATAAAGTTATATTTAATATGATACGAGGGTAACCACACAAATTGACTTCAAGTATTTAGAGATCTATCGTGATTAATGTATTGGATGAATTGCAACAAAATAGCACAGATTCAGTATAATACAGTATGTCAATTTTTTAGTTTTTTTGGAGATGTAAAAATGTTGCCAAGATAGTTTTTTTTAAACTTTTAATTGTGATGTAATGCCCATAAGATGTTACAATATCTTCGCAGCATTAAAAAATTCCAGAAAAAAAGCTTATACATTCAAATAATAAATTAAAATCTGATGAAATAAAAATCGTCAATATATATTTTTTGAAATTTTAAGATGTAAGAAAGAGAAAATATAAGAATATTAATTATAAAATATTAAAATGGAACAAAATGTTTTTAATTTTTTTTTTTTTCAGTGACGTAAAGACTAGGTTTGACAAAATAAAATTTTGTACATAATTCTTATAATTTTCCATCTCTTTGATGTCATAAGAACTGGGTTGCCAATTTAAACAAGGAAATCCTCCAAAAATATCAACAAACTCAAAAATTGGCTGTTGGATTATAAATCTGTGCCAACAAAATTTTCTGACTCTGTCCAGTAGAAATATAGTACATCTCAATTTCTGAATAAACTTTAGTTTCAAATGTAGCTACTAGGTGTTTCGTAGATGCCTACTGTAATATGCAGAAATAATAAGGTGAATGATTAATAAATTGATGACAAAGGAGATCGTGCGTATTAAGTTTGTCAACAATGTATAACCATCTTTATTGTTAGTTTTGAATGAGGTTTCATACCATGAAAATATCTGCAAAATTTAAAGTTATAGAAATTATTCAGTAAAAAGTATTATTTTGCACAATTCTGAAATTGTTCGAATTCGTAAGGTGACATTTGGATTTTTTATTTGAAATATCGTGTACCATTGCTTCCGCACACCAATTTTTATTACATTTTATCTAATGCCTCATATCCAAAGAAAATTTAAACTTTTATTAATTTATGACCAGTCTATACATATCTTTAATAAAATATGTAATTAATATGTAATTTTCTATTGTTAGTTACTTACTGAATATATTACATACAATGCATGAAAAGGGGGGGGGGGGCTAATTTATAGTGAATATTCAAAACACCCATATTTTCTTATGTATAAAGTTGAACTTTTTCTGAGTGTTTTCAAAAATTTTTCATAGGCTAAGAGTGACTGCATTCGCGTAGAACTCACAATGCTCAGATAATCTATTTTTAAATTATCGCTTTTATAAACTCCCTTTAATAAGAGTTAGAACTTTAAAAAAGGATATTCAAATGCCCTTTTGAGAGGATAGCTGATTTTCCAAATTGAAAATATAGAAAAAGACGTTTTATTTGCATTTCAGAAGCTTTTATTAAAACATTTAAGCAAAAAGTTAGGTATTAAAAAGTGCATAATTTAAGCTTATTGTATTTAAGAAAGGATCCTTTAATAGTAGAAAAATTTATTATTTTTTTTTTCGATAGACCAAGTATTTTAAATTTATGTCATTGTTATTGATTTATCTTAAATTTATTAATAAAAATTTAAGTTATAATTAAATCCTAACGGTGAACCACAAATACAAAATTTTAAATAATCACATAAAATATTTGGATTATCAGAATTTTTAAGACACTTTTCGTAAATACAAATGAGCAATAAATAAAAACGTAGAAAATTAACATGAGACATCACACATATTATTTTTGTTTCATTATAAAATCTAATATATTTTAATAGGGGAAAAAAACTTTAATTCCATTTTTCAATGTGACATTGAATTTATAAAAAAATTCATTGATAACAACCGAATCTACAGTTCAATCTCTATAAATAAATTCATTATAAGTCAAAGTCATTAACCCAAATCAATAGATATCAAACGATTTGTTAGCAATAATTTTATACCACCTGCTACAGCAATTAATATTTTTCAGCTTCTTACATTGGAGAGAAAGACCTTGAACTTTATTCGAACCCGCCCACACCATGCAGTCCTTGAACGATCCGCAATCGATGTAAATGTATCTTAATTATCTGCAATTTTTTTAAAAATAATTATCACTTACATTACGAAGTATAAAAAGATCCAATAGTCTTCTTAGAATTTGAAGGCCGGCTGATAAAAACGCTTATATCATTGGTTTTGAAATCGGAATGCTTCAGCGTGCAACCACTGGCCAATACTTCCCACGCACTGCGGCGGTTCCTTATGCATATGGAAAGAGCTCTTTCACAGATATTTCGCGCATAGTTCACAGGTTAATTGTCAATTAACACAGAGGTACTTTGTTGCGGAAACACCAGATTGGGTGTAGATATCGACTGCAGTCAAGGAGAACGGATCAAAGTGGTTAGAAAACGACAAGGCATGTCAGACCACTTAATTTGACGGCCTTTGGGAGGATCCGGCACTATCAAATGACTACTTAGCTAATATTTCACATAAGCCTGAAGAAACTAACTGGGCCTAATTTCAAGCTTTTGAAATGATATGATTTTAGTGGTACATACTTTCTCAACCTGGCCTTGTAATGTATATTATTATTTAATTATATATTCACAAAAGGAATAAACACCCAGAAACAGTATTTTAGTTATATTACCGTAATATATGCATATTTTATTCATGGTTCAAAGTTATAATATGTAAATATTTCTTTTAATAATATCATAAAATTATTTTCTACTTCTTTTAATACCTATAACGTACTTCCAGGTTACATTTTAACTTTTATTTTGATTTGACAGTTTTGTAAATTGTGATTGACAATGATCTCTCAATTTTAGTATTATTTTTCTTCAATAAAAAAATTTTCGAAATATTTAATATAATATTTTTTACACATTTTTGTAATTTGTGAATTTTTTGACAGCTTCTTCCGATGTCCTTACAGTTCGGATTTTTGACATTTAAATCATATAAAATTTTTACATGGAGTTTCTATAAAATTTTAATGTCTTTTTTCCTGTTATAAATCTTTTCAACAAAATAAATCTTGTTTCAAAATTATAAAAATAAAAGTATCTTTTTTATTATAACTCATTTTACATCTAGTTTATTACTACAATTTTTTAATTTATATTTCGAAATTTGTGCTTACGTTTTTAAATCATTCGTTCGAATTAGTTTCCTGTTTTTCTATTTTTCAATTTTAAAATTTTATTTATATTTTTTATAACCTGAAATTAATTTAATAAAGAGATCGATATATATTGTTAAACATTCTTTAAACTTGGCGTCATTTTTTTTATCCCCAAAGAAATCTCAACAAAATGATTACAGGACTGTTCTAAATTTTAAAATATAATTTAGAAATTCCATGATGATGTTATGTAGAGTATTTTGATTTTATAATTTTGATACAGGTTGTATAATATTATAAAAATTAGCTACTTAAATATATAATTTTCAAAAAAAAAATGCCTTTCTTTTGTATTTTTGTTTTAAATCTCATTTAATTTAATTTTAAAAATTACCACGATTGTATATTTGATACAGCATATTTACACAGCATAAAACGCAATTCAAAACTACAATAAAAGGAATGAGGAGACGTAATGAAAGACATTCGCTGCAAGTGAGTACTTTCATGAAATCTGACCAGAAGAAATCACCTGGGTGACTTTACACATGGAAGAATGATCGGAAAGTTGGAAAAACGATCGGAAAGTTGTCGCACTACGTCCCGTAGAGCTACAAATGTAGCTGAAGAACGTGGAATTAATAAAAGTATCGTTTCGAGAGCTCGGAAAACTTTCCAAATTATAAGTACAGCTGCAAAGCTCCCATTACCTTAGAGTTGCCGATATTCCAGAGGAAGCAACTGCTATATAGACTTAACATTACGTGACGTCATAGCTCAAGTTGTAGCAATTCGCGCTCATCGGCCAATGAATGTTGGATACTTCTATTAAGTTTGCTATAAGAAAATAGCAGTTTTGCAAGGTTTAATTAAAGATAACTTTAAAAATTTAAAATTAATTTTTAAAGTGGCTTAAATTTTTAAAGTGGCCCTATTTTTACTTGATAGGTTTCAGAGTTTATGATAAATTCTAATTTAGAAATTTTGTCTGAAGCCAAATTTTATTTAATTAAGTATGAGTGTCTACCATCTTGCCATTACATTCAATCAATTTTACCGTTTGAATCATTATTTTTGTAATGATGGAAGCCAATCTTTTTCCACATAAAAAGAATAAAATTTCCAGTTGCTACAATAATGTTTACAATCATGTTAAAAAAGAAAAGAATGGGGTGTTGATGCTTTTAAGCAGACAAAATCTTATATTTTCAATAAACCTATGATGGAACTTGCTTTAGATATATGCTTGTCAAATAATTTTATAATTTATTTTAGTTGTTTAGTTAAAGCTATTCACATATTTGAGATTTTAATTCTTGTAAATATAATGCAAGTCTTTAACTTAATAAACAAATGTAAATTTGCTTACAAATAAGTACTGACAAAATTCTCGTACAATTAAAATTAATTTTATAATTGTATGAGATTTTTATTTTAATTATAAATAAATAATTATAAGTTGAAATTGATATTTTGTCTTACTTTGAAATAAAACTATTGTAATTACATAGTAAAGTCAAAATCTTATCAAAAACCTATTCTTGAAATGAATAAAGTTTAATATGCTGTAATAAAGTTTTATTTTTTCTATCAAAGTTTAAATCATATTTAAATTTGCAAAATTCTTTTATTGTTAATTTAAAAGGAGTGAATGTTGTGGAAGGTTTTAAAAAGAGTGAAATTTGAGGATGAGCAAGTAACTTATGAATTCATACAGTTTAAAATGCAGCCTTTGCTTCAAAAGCAGAAAAAATTAGAGAGGAAAAATTAGAATTCTTAAATTAGAATTAGAAAAGAGAAAAAATTAGAATTCTCATTACATTGATAAAACTTTTAGCGTTGTTTATTGTAAGATATATCCTTTACTTTATTTTTACACTCCAATATATTAGTCATATAATTTATAAAATTTTAGTAATTTCGTTACTTTAAAGTCCATGTATTAACAATTCTGTTGTGTCAATTAATGTTCATATATAAGCATTTCCATTCATAATTTATAACAAATGCATAGTGTTATGAATCTAATATTTTATAAATGTAGTACCCTTAATATATATCAATTTTACTTTCTTTGAATGTTATAATTACTTTTTTTTATTGCTATTACGGTTCTTTTTACATATCTCTTGACAAAATTTTATTAAAGACTAAAATATTACATCATATTATGAAAAGAATATTAAAATCATGCTTTTGCCTAGTTCTAGTTCCACATACTATAGGGTTATTATATTGTTTTAATTTATCCCAGTAAATGCTGATTTAAAACTTTTGTACACCAACACAGACACCAATGTAATATAGGAGTTTGGGCCAAAAGCAAATTAAAATTTATTCTAGTAAATTATCCTCAATGCATTTCATTCATTTTATTTTCTTATTTGAGGCTGTAAATATATCTGGCAATGACCTTAACTTATCTTATCATAGGAGATGATACTTTTCGTTCAGTACTTCTATTATGATTCCTTATTCTTATAGAGATCTGATTTATCAAAAATAAACCCTGAGTTATCGTTAATTTAGAACAAGAAGTTTTGAACAGTAGCCGTACCATACCTTAAGATACTTGTTACGTTAAAGCCTATGGCTCTACATTTTATTTGAATCCTTCAAAACACTGCTTTTCGGCAAGATATTGTACCCGGGCATATTGCCGGTATTGTATAGATTATTCTTGGTATACGAAATGCCCAACTGCTAACCAGGTTAGCATGTTCTCCAAACATCTTACCAGTCGACAAACCGATCAACGGTGGCCAACTGAACTTGTTCAAAACATCGATTTCGCAGGATCTTTTGAAAATTGAATTTTGCATTTCTTCCTATAATAAATTTGATGTACAATAAAATATTTCAAGATAGCGAACAAATTTCTTAATATATTGTTTTTAAATACATTTGTACTCATATATATAATGCACTAAAAATTGCATTTCAGAATGAAAGAACAAAAAAATTTTATTCATGATGAACTCAGTAAAAATTCAGGCAACATTTGAATTCATTTGCTTCGATATCCATACATGTAACAAGCTTGATGCTATATGCAAAAAATCTAAGATATTAAAATTGATGCGCCATCATACTCTCTTGTAGGTGTTACTGATGACTGAAAAATCGGCTATGCACATGAAACATAATAACAACATAAGTAAATATAAAATGAGAATCGTACTTTGGAATGATTTATAATTTTTTGTACCTTTGAAACATTTGCCAATCATTAGACTTAGGCTTTAACTGAGTAAAATCGAATACACCTAGTTTTTGGATTTCATTATAAATATTTGATTCCGGTTTAGTTTATTCATTTGTACAAAAAATGATCGTTGAGGAACTAACTAACTACAAACCAATCGATTTTCAATTCGTTGCAACGATTCTCAGTTTCTAGCGTGTTCTATATATATATATATATATATATATATATATATATATATATATATAT